>JAECUM010055650.1:0-10347 GCA_016617855.1 Megalonaias nervosa | reverse complement strand
GGGTGGACGACAAAAATTAAGTGACCAGCACGTGAAAAAATCAGAAAAAATCTGGTCAATTAGAGAAGTTTTTATTATTAAGACAAAAACTTTTTTTTCAACCTTCGTAAGAACCCTTAATTTCAAAAAATAAGGTCTCTACAGTTAAGCCAAAAAAGTTGTAGGGTCCACCCTCTCTGCTGCTCAAGTGCATATTATTTTGCACATTAAAGTAAAATAACAAGTTCTACGTAACCAAGAACTTGCAATAACAAACAATAACATTAGTTCTAACTTACTGTTCAACAAAAGTCTGACAAGAGAAATGTGATTCTTCGGCCGGGCTCATTGATTTCATCACTATCCTGCATCTCCGCTGTTCCAGTAACAAAACTCACCGGATGGTTGAAGTCACTAATTTATGGACTAACATCATGTTTCTGGCTTTGATATTCCAAAATCATGGAAGGTAATATAATTCATTTCCTAAACTATTCATGTGAAATTCCAGCACGACACACGCATGGTCCAACATGGAAATGAATAGGGCCAATAACTGCTAACATGCGAACTTCTTTCCACTTAATGCTGATGTCCCAGAGCTTGTAGCACTGTTTTTGTCTTTTAGATGAATTCCTTGTCGAATTCACGACATCAGCATGACATTACGAGGACCAGAGCAAGGTTTTATACTCACATTCAGTGTAAAACACAGAGTACACATTTATAAGAGATGCAGACGGCGATCTAAACAATGGGGGTGGGTGGCATACGTTCAGGAAAGTCACACATGGTAGACGTTTTCAGTGACAGACAAAAATGACATGATCAGATATACCATAGTCTCGTAGGTCAAACATCATGACACATCTCAACGTTTAACATCAGATAATCTTCACACATTAATTGGACAATGTTTATGCATGCAAAACTCCATTCACAATACCATTAAAGTATTACAACATACTGAACTGCATCATGCTTTTTCGGACGTTGTTTCATGCTTTTACATAATCATTATTAGCATTATTATTGAAAAAGGAATGTAGTTCTTAATAGTGCTCAGTACTTTGGTTTGTTGAGTTAGGTATTACAATATATTATGTTTATTTAATTTGTATTTTTTGTTGGCTTTTCTTATTTACTGTATGTTATGTATATCTGTATTTTGTACTTTACCTTGTCAGTAATCAATTTCACTGTGTACCTTAGCAGGACATTTATTTTGTAAGTATTAGTATGGATTAAATATTTATATCATTATCAATGTAAGCATGCTTACCTGAATTTGATTTAAAAGATAGTCTTGATTCTGACCTTAGAATCTTCTAGAATAAAAAATTCCATTAAGTGACGGAGTATTTCTTGAAAATGGTAATTGCGACCTAGGCCAAGCAAAGGAGTATATAATCTTATTGATCTAAAAATTACTAATTCTTACTTTAACATCTGAAGCAGAATCATTCTAATATTTGTGTTCAATTTTTCATTTAGGTGAATTTATTTATTTAAAATATTATTCACTGGAAATACAAAGTGCTCATCAGTAATATTTTTGGACTGGAACATTAATTTGGACTTATAGTGAAGGATATTTCTGGATTATATCGTTGAGATACATCAAAAGACTGTTAGCAGAACATGACATTCCAGGCTATTGGACCTTTGAAAGAACTTTTCATATAAAGTATTTATTAAAGGCAAATTAGTGTATTATTTTGATTGAACTAATTTTATTTAAGTCAGCAGCATGACAATAGCGACAAAATAAAAATAATAAAAACATAATTATCCGGTATAGATATGAGCATATAGTTAGTTTCCATGAAAATGAAAATGTGTGACAAGTACAAGACAGTCTAACGATTTTTAATCATATTTGAATTGAGATATAAGTACGAAATTGGGCATCTGTATTTTACACTTTTTAAGAAACTAAAATTGTGCTATTTGTCATCATCAATTTTGTATGACTCAAGTCACACTTATATTTCCTGTGTAGTCCCTACATTTATTTGTCAATTCTGAACGTTCCATTATTTCCAAATTCTGATAAATCAAATGTTAATCCACTGTATCTTCAAAGATACCCACGGTGAAGTTACTGTCTTAGATTATCGGCATTTTTTTTAGAGGCTGGACTGTAGAAAAAATAACGTGCACTGGGTCACAGATTTCACTTCTGGATGATCACGAATGCCTTATTACTCACTGTGCACTGTCGCAAAAATATAAACAGAGAACCACGCAATTATACTCGTATTCAAGGAGTAAACAATTTCCGTTAAATCAATATCAAGAATGCCTAACTTTAACTCATGTATCACCACCAACATAAGAAAGGAAAAGTGCTCTTAAAATACAGTGGGACTACATTAGTGGGTACTGACCTTGAAGTAACTAAGGTGAACCAAGTCCATCTAGCACAACTTGTTGTTCATATTGAAAGAACAGTCAATGACAGGGTTTAAATGTCTAATATTAGCAACTATGTCATTTTGAAGAGACAACTGATGTTATGGCGAGGCTAAGCGGTACAATTCCATGTACGTCATGATGAGGTAATCCGAGGCAGCCAATCACATCTTGTCCACGTGCTGTAAGACAAGGAATAACGCCTGCGCGGTAATTCCTCTTACGTTATTACAGTTTGTGAACTATCGCGCACAGCGCACGACATTTTAGCAACACCATAAAAATTGAAGAATAGATATACAGTAATATACCCCCAAATAAATTAAAATCATTTCGGATTATAACTGTATTTAATTTAAAGTTTGAAGAAAAGTTAATTTGATGGCCAGTCAAGGGACACTAAACAGGCTGGAATACATGAACATAAAATACGTCACGAACAACACAATGTAACCATTTCCTACACATGAATCAAACTGCTCATTTGATCAATCCATATGCTGTAAGGATTTTATATTATTATATGCTCTTTTTTTTTTTTTTCTCCGTTAACTTTACATTGTCAGAATCGTGCAATATTTTACGATATTGCACTCGCGTTCAACTTAATATTGAACTCACGTGTGCAAAATAGTGTATTAGAAACTACTTTGTAAACAAATCATGTACACTCTCCTAGTAGACGCTTTACGTTTTGGTTGATTCAGTTTGTTTCTGAATGAACTAAAGCAGACTTTCGTGGACTGCCACATACCAGATGGTTTTGGAACATTCCGCGTTAACCTTGTTGATACAGTGTTTCGGATTTAAGCTAGCTATAGACGCCAAAGAGGGTCATTACAAACAACATGTAAGTGACAAGGCATAAACTGTCTTCTTCAGCTGGTAATAATAATGGCAAAAAATATACTTACAGTTTTACATCCTAAATTTCCTCAAAATGTACTTTCTTAGTTCTGCAAATCCGAATTACATGAGCTATGTCATGGGTTCTCAAGCTTGATTACACATTTCAAAACTGTACTGTCATGTCGACTATATTCCAAGTGCAATTACATCCTCCTTATTGCACTCAGAATGAAATAAACATTATATTCCATAGCGTCTTTTTGATAATTGCAATTGAAAGACTTCATATTTTTCCTTGATAATGATTTCAAACGTGAAATGACAGAACAGAAACACACTTTCAGATGTCAACACGCTTCTCTGATGTATTTCATGTAGAACTGGCACTGATAAATCCAGTGCATAATCACGAAATTTCGTAGAATCAACAAAAATACCAAAATCTATTCATTCCAGACCAAATGGAAAAGTTGTTGCAATGCGCATTCATTCACAATATGACTCCAAATTTCAATTTTAAGTAGACCAAAACGCCATTTTCTTTCGAAAGTTATGTCTAGCGCGCGACTAAGTTCAAATTTATCTGGGCGGAGTTATGTGCTCATTAATAATGTTGTTGTGTAATGATGAATCTGTGCTTATGTAGTTAGTTTGGAATACGGCATACATTCAGTTACTTTGTTTCTTGTAGTGTATTTTTGTTTATATACTTAAGCCTTAGGTAGAATAAGAAAATGAGCATATAATAAAACGGTCATTGCATTTGTATGGGAAAATATGAACTCGTTTTGTCGGATGGATATAATGCACTCCCAAGGTCGTGCAGTATTTCCATCCGAAAATCTCGTTCATATTTGCCTATACAAATGCAGTAACCTATGATCATATGAACGGATTTTGCTTACGTATGTAAAACTGCATGGTGATATATATATGCTCGATATTCTGGGGTAGTGCAAATGCATAATTCCAATGTGTAAATTTGCACGGTATAGGTAAGCAGATAGGGCTAAGCCTGTAGATTTGCATGATATAGGAAAGGGGAAGGTGTTAACCTGTAAATTTCCATAATATAGGAAAGGGAATAAGGCTAAACCTGTAAAAAATCTGCACGATATAAGTAAAGGGATGGGGCTAAGCCTGTAGATTTGCATGATATATGTAACGGGATGGGGATCAGTCTGTGCAAATCACATGCTATATGAAAGTGGACTGAGCCAAGTCTGTTAAATGTGTATGGTATAAGAATGTGGACCTATAATGTCTATGCTTTAAGGATGTTATATTTGTTACCTTTATCTTTTATTTTACCTACGTTTTACAGAATTGTAATATCTTTATGATTCATATCTTATCTTGTTGTTCTTAATATTTACGTTGACTTGGAAGGATTTAACTTCCACATTTTTGTGCCATTCTGTTTTATATTTTATGGTCGTTACCTTTCTTTAGCACCATATAGTCATCATTATACTGAGGTGCCGAAAAACGCCACTACATTCACGCGTATGCCGTTTTATCGATCGATAAGTAACTATGCTTGACGCTTTATCAATCGATAGATGACTGTGCTTGGAAGAAACGCTTTGATTACCTCATTCAAACAACATGAAATTTCACGTTGGGTAAACACTGGGACATAATTATACTTGTTCTCGCACTGACAAGTTGAGCAGATCTGTGTATATTCATGAGAAACTAGGAAATATGATCACGGGCGGCTACGGTTGAAAATGGGGCGTATCGGATTTTCGCCCGTTGCTTGAAACAAATGTTGTTTTTCTTGCAACACCAGAAAAAATGGCTTTCTCAATATCTGGAGAAGTGATCTGATTGGCAGATGATATGAGGTGACAGTTTTGTTGGCTGAGTGAGACATGCCTTCTGCATCGTCGTCTGTTTGCAGAAGTTAAGGTTGATCATTGAAAAGTCTAACCACAACTCCCTCACAATCTAAAGTATTTGACACTCTTTTGATCTTCTTCCAGACGCTTTTTCAACAGCTTTAATTCACCAGATTCACAACGTTAAATTCGATGCAGTGACTGGTTTTTTTTTTTTTCTATATCTCGAATCAACAGTAGTTTATAACATGCATATATGAAAGTTTTAAACTACGCTCGAACCTACAAAATTAATGTTGGCTACATTGAATAGAAGCGATGGGACTCCATTGGGCAAACCGATATGCAACGGAGAGTGGTTTCAAATTTAGAAACCCAGAGAGTTAATAATCCTGATGGGCCATCCCCCTCCCCCCTTTCATTAACCCATTATTTACTAACATGCTTCCAACCATGAAAAACTAGCATCATGGTCTGAAAACGATACAATTTTTTGTGCATGTAAATACGCTTATTTTCTTCATTGCTTCATTCAAGCTGCTAATTTGAAGACTGAAGACCTGGTTTGGATTTTTCAGTCCGGATAATCGTTCAGAGTAAGGGCACCAAACTAGCAGAGTCTAAACAGGATAGTATTCCTAGCTTACAAGGTTTTGAATGTCAGAAATGAAAAACAGATAATACAAGGGTTTTAAGTAAATGAGTTTAGTATTACAACTATAATAATTTAATAATAATTCGTCAGTTGCCAAATAACATATAAGCATTAAACATTCACTCTTAGTTCGATTACGATCGGGTTCTCTGCTGTACGCCATCACATTCTGACTAGCTAATGAAATTTAATTACTAGTACCAGCCTGACCATAACCTAATAAAAGGAACCAATATATGCACTACTGAATGGAAATTAAAGTGTAATCTAAAAACTTTTGTGTGAAATTTATTTTTAAAAAAGTTGTGTTGATAACTTAATTCCAACAGTAACCTACCAAGATACCGCCATCCCAAAGCATTCTTTCTCTTGAATTTTTCTTTTATATCGGATACTCGTATAAACAAATTCAGCAAGCTAAAGTCCTTGTGGTAAGTCACGATGACTGTTTCAAACTAATTTCTGTTTCTATTTTGAGACCAGACAATAGAATGTTGAGGCAACAAAAGTTCGAAATGGCATGGGGTAATCCCCCCCCCGAAATAAATTAAAATCCTCCCTCCCCCAATTCTGAGGATGAATACATTTTTCTCTGTATAACCGCAGAAGGGCAGAGTATACCAGTTTTTTTTTATAGTACTTTCTCTCGATCATCAAAAAATTTAAATAATGTTAATTCTAATTAATATAAACAATAGTTGTTAATGTTGGTATCATTATTATTATTATTATTATTATTATTATTATTATTATTATTATTATTATTCAGCGACAACAATGAAAACAACCGATTTTGAGGAATGGTTTACAACACCCGTGGACATACTCAATAGCACAGGAGTAGTAGATATGGTGGAACAAACGATACCCACTGATTCGGAAATAAAGGCAGAAGAATATACTGAGACAAAAAGCGCTATGAGTAAGGAACTGACAGCAAATGAAATATCTCTCTCTCTCTCTCTCTCTCTCTCTCTCTCTCTCTCTCTCTCTCTCTCTCTCTCTCGTCTTCATGCATGAACTTATGTATGTAATTAATGTACACCTTCTTCAATTCAACTTTTGTCTGTCCATCATTCAGTAATTTCGACAAATCATCATTTATCTATCTATCTACCTACCTACCTACCTATCTATCTATCTATCTATCTATCTATCTATCTATCTATCTATCTATCTATCTATCTATCTTAATAGAAATAACTTGGAGAAGTGAACAATAGACACCGTTATCTTTCTCAGAGATATCTATAAAATATTATACTAAAACAAATCAGATTTAATTTTAATATATCTGTTTCAGCTTTTCAGATGTAAAATAAATGAAAATTTAATTTCAAGATATCTGTGTGAGCTTATCAGATGTATCTGGAGAAATGGGATTGATCTGCTTGCATCTTTTACGGTTATTAAGATAATACATCCAACTTTATGTCTGACTTTATGTATTGAGATGGATGAAGCTATGCATCACTCAGATCAGTGGCTGAAAATAGTCAAGTGTTCATTTTCTGATATTGAGAGAGAGAGAGAGAGAGAGAGAGAGAGAGAGAGAGAGAGAGAGACTATGCACATACTGGGCATCGTTTTCCTTAAGCATATAGCATGACGTTGTGGTACACTCGTCTGTCCGTACCTCTATTTGCATAGACAATCCATACGGCAAATATCTGATACACTCGTCTGTCCGTACCTCTATCTGCATAGACTATTCATATGGCAAATATCTGTGATACACTAAGTCTGCTCTTATCTGATATCCATAGACTGTGCACGTGGCAAATATCTGTGATACGCTATATATTACGACTCTATAGTCTTAAAATAAGTAATAGAAAGTAACACGTTTTGTAAAATTCATCACAATTTTTATTTCCCTAGGATACAAAGTGAAAATGTAAAAAAGAACTTACGAAATTAAATGCCAGATACTCATAGGCTTACAGACGCAAGTCCTAATGATTAAAGTTCTGAATAAACTTCAGTAGAAATACAAATTAAATCAAACGCTAAAGTTGTTGATGTGCCTGTCATGGTCTGTATAATGCTGCCAACAGTCTTTGTTGGATCAAAATCCTTATTTGAACTTTCACTATAAATTAAAATCTCTATTTCCAAGAATGTTATTTTTTAAAAGTATTTAATATTTCCAGAGAAGAATCACTTGAACTAAATAATTTGAATAAAAAATTCCAGCCCAAATGAACTACTAGACACAACAATAATACAATTGAATCTGCTAAGATCTTAAGACACGAATGACTAATTTTCAAATAAATAAGATTCATATTTTAAACTAAGACGTAAAAAGAGACTCCGGATAAGGGTCAAAAGTACATTGTTCTAGAAGGATATTAGCTATAATTAGAAAGCCCATCACCGAAATCACAATAAAACATATGATAATCTTCATGTAGTCTAGCTTTTGATAGTGATCCTCATTCAGAGAAAAAAATATGTTTACAAAATTGTCACTAATTTTGGACAAGGTCAACTACTGGATACAATGTTACGTTACCCACAGCATATAATGAAGCAAACAAAAGGACACTAAATAAATCCTAACAACCAAACAATGCAAATTAAATATACATAACATCCGTCTGTTCGTATATCTAAATCCATAGACTGTTCGTGTGGCAAATATATGGGATATATTACGTCTGTCTATATGGCAAATATATGTGAGACGATGTAGAATTTCGGGCTCTCCCCCCACCCGGGAGGGGTTTCTGGGATGGGAAAAAATATGTTGTGCTCTCCCCAGGGATCCTTGGGATGGGGAAAGAGTAAATCATACATGCAACAAGAATTAAATTGATAAGCTAGAAAGAAAATACCAAGAGAAAACGCAAAAGTAATGGCATGGAACAAAGTTGGATTTCGTTAGCATAGGAAATGCTGGCGCTTTTGGTATATGACAGAGATATCTTATATATGGTATAGGACAGAGAAATCTTAGATATGGTATAGGACAGAG
This sequence comes from Megalonaias nervosa, assembly GCA_016617855.1. Classification (NCBI taxonomy): domain Eukaryota; kingdom Metazoa; phylum Mollusca; class Bivalvia; order Unionida; family Unionidae; genus Megalonaias; species Megalonaias nervosa. The sequence continues at coordinate 1,625 of JAECUM010055650.1, read as the reverse complement.
GAATCTTACATATGGTATAGGACAGAGAAATCGTACATATGGTATAGGACAGAAATCTTACAATTACCTACGTTGCCTTGTAAGTGTATACACATTCCATAAGGAATAAAGCTGATTGGAAAAACTTAACATATGTACATAAGTATACATACTAATAGGAGGCCAGGATGAAATATAAGTATATCAATTAAGCATGAAAAATTTGATTGGAGACAGTAAATCATGGTTCTGACATCAAATTTCACAGTTTATTTCATATTTCAATACTAAATGAGTTATGATTGTTAAATGTAAGCATGGTTGATCAAATAAATATAATGCACCCAGATGTTCGCATTGTTCTTTCATGAATGTAAATATTCATTTCCGTAGCGGTAATATTTCAGTAAAAGTAATAACAAGGAAATATTTAGGATGTATTTTAATGCTAACTGTACAACATCTCTTGCTATTTATTTGATAAATTGTAATAGAAATAATATGTTTGACAAACCCGTCAGCAAGTATCTAAACGCATGAAAAAACACAGATTTGGCATAACTAATGTAATCAATCTGCAATTGATATTGTCATTTAGAAAATGGAACGTTTGTTAAAAGAAACATGTTGGATTAACCGTCTGGACACTATCTAATAGGATTACATTTTCAGACTACATATGAACTGGATTGACAAATGTTTAGGATTGCGTCATTTCTATATTTATTGGCTTGGGTCGGAAGTACGTTCTCCATAGCTGATATAGTTGACCTGAACCTGCATCAAAATATTTTTGCCTACAATGTCTTTGGGTATTTCTGCCTCGCAACGGTAACATTTGCAACGCAGCTGGGGTTTTATTTTCGTAAAACTGTATTCATTGTCATATTTAAATGGTATAATATACAAAGATGAAAATTTATTTCCTTAAAATACAAAGAGAAAAATTAAAAACAATGTACAGTATGGTGAATGAATCCTAAAAAGTCCTAAAATTCTATCAAGTCTAAAAGTATCACGTAATCCAAATGAGATCCAGTGGTATTCCGAATGTTGTTCACTATTGTACTGATGTACCAATAGTATTGATGAATTACAATGATATAATCCCCCAAACGTCTTTAAATGAATTCACAGTAATTCCGAAACAGGTATAAATCCAAATAGTCAAAGCACCTTTGCAATTCCAATGAATGATTGAATTAATTAAATGAATCCTCTCAATTAAACACATCTAAATATCTTCCAAGACTGATGTTACTACAAAGAATACCTAATTCTCAGTAATTTGTTTCTTATATTGATAACTAATACGCAGTTATTAAAACAGAAGGAGGATAAATGACTCATTTACAGTACACAGCAAACCTGTATAAAGGTCAGGTACTTTAACACCAGCCAATCAGAAATCGGGCCTTCATGGCCTTTCAAGAAATCAATACCTGAAGTCAAACCACATCAACATGTTTACATGTGTAAGAATACAACTCAGCCTTGAATCAGTTAACGAATTTACGCACCATGATTACAAAAATGGCCTCATCTAAGAGTGCAAACCCATTCAAAAAGAAAATTAGTATTTGAAATATTATTAAATAAATAACCCTTTCTAACTAAAATCATGATAATTATACACATAATACATA
>JAECUM010055649.1:0-13833 GCA_016617855.1 Megalonaias nervosa | reverse complement strand
CTATTTCAGCACGAGCTTGGTCAATTCCTTCAAGTACTTCTCACGTTGGCTGAGTAGTAGCTATTTCAGCAGGAAGCTCTCGCAAAATCTTTTTTGTTTTCTTAGTTCGCTCTGCTATTTTTCCAGTTGCTTCAGCGGTTTTTTCTAATGCAGGTGGAACACCTTTAGTAGTCACTGTAACAGGTTTAAATAATTCTTCTGCACCTTCTGCAAATTCTTCTTGTGTTTGTTGTTTAACAGCGTTATGGCGTGGCAGATATTTTCGTATTGCTTCTAATCGTTCTCGACCTAATCTAGCCGCATGTGCTTCACCGATCATTATTGATAAACATAATGGTTTAATTATAGCAGCAGAGGAGGTGAACCGACAAAAATTGAGTGTGCGGCAGGCAAACAAATCACGCCTAAAATTCTACAATACACGTCAAAGATGAAGTAACAGCGATGAGCTAACTCACAAGATTTCGTTAACGCCGTCTGTTTCCCGCAACAACGAAATATATTCGGTTAACGGCTTCGGTTTAGCATTATTGACCTTATTTTCAGTTTTTCGTAGGAACCTTTATTTTTGCGAACGGACCCTCTGTACAAATGTGTAGGGTTCACCTCCTCTGCTGCTCATTTTGTACACTGGGCAAATCATTGATGTAGTCATTTGCAAAGACAGGGAGTGCTTTAGAAAGTTGGATACAAGGACGCGATTTGATGGTAGTATACATGGGACACCAATTCATATACTGGCCTACCAACATGGCAAAGGTGATGTGCAACAAATGATATAAAAATAATCATGGTTTTTATGTTTATATATCACATTATCGTAATTACATGAAATGTCGTGTGTCCAAAAATGATTTATCCGGCTCTTGGCTGGTTAGACTTGGTGATTGTCGTCCCCTGCAGATAGCAAGTACCTTCAACAGAACATGTCAAAGTGTGGTAATTTTAGTAGAAAGAAACTTTGGTAACAGCAGAAATTAACATACCATGGAAGGGTCATGACTGTGCGCACCCTTTTTCTGAATCCTGGAATGGAACTTATGAGCACAAAGATGTGAAGTCGGTGTTATACAGCCATACCTTTCAGACCTGATAATATTTTATATTTTCATTTACATTAATATCAGAGGATTCTGTCCCTGACAAGTGAATGTAATCTGGTTAAGTACCAGAGAGTAACATTGGACACGACGGCCAGTATTATTGCTGTCTTCATTTTAATGCTTAATATATGTATATATGATAATGAGATGGCAATTGCAGTGGTTTCCAAATTATGAACTAGGCTTTGTCATAGGGGACGGATGAGGTACGGATACACTGCAAGGGTCAGTTTTTGTGGCCGGTTTAACATGGTATTATCAGACTCACTAACTGTATACACAGACTGAATGTAGTCATCTAAATTATTTACTTATTGTGGCTTAATATGCAAGTCCCCACAAGGATAGAATTGACGACGGTATTCAATATTTGTTGTAAATTGTAATGTGTGTATTCACGGTAATTGATGGATCACTATAACAATCCTGAAGCTTCTTGTTCACTACATATTGTTTCGTGAAGTTTACAACACCTCACACTCCAAGCTGCCGTTTTCATTCTCTCTAAGGTGCCAGTATCAGTTAATGTCCTGTAACATTCATCACGTTTATTCAGTGAGTTTTTGGGATGGGATTCTACAAACTGTTTTATCGCGAAAGAAACATACAGAGAAAATGGTAGAACATATTCTTATATTCTGTACACTTTGCATTGAACCCACTGCAAGGATACAAAGAAAGTCGTTAGTGATTTGAACGCAGTAGTCATCAATAAGTAAAATAGAGAAAACTAAATTACCAATTGTGGTCCAGGTGATTTAACGAGATAGATGTACAACGTGTACAGTATGATAGATGTACAACATATACAGTAAGATAGATGTACAGCATGTACAGTATGATAGATGTACAGCATATACAGTAAGATAGATGTACAGCATGTACAGTATGATAGATGTACAGCATATACAGTATGATAGATGTACAACATATACAGTAAGATAGATGTACAGCATGTACAGTATGATAGATGTACAGCATATACAGTAAGATAGATGTACAGCATGTACAGTATGATAGATGTACAGCATATACAGTATGATAGATGTACAACATATACAGTAAGATAGATGTACAGCATGTACAGTATGATAGATGTACAGCATATACAGTATGATAGATGTACAACATATACAGTAAGATAGATGTACAGCATATACAGTAAGATAGATGTACAACATATACAGTAAGATAGATGTACAGCATGTACAGTAAGATAGATGTACAGCATATACAGTATGATAGATGTACAACATATACAGTAAGATAGATGTACAGCATATACTGTATGATAGATGTACAACATATACAGTAAGATAGATGTACAGCATATACAGTAAGATAGATGTACAACATATACAGTAAGATAGATGTACAGCATATACAGTAAGATAGATGTACAGCATGTACAGTAAGATATATGATCAAAGAATATGAAAATAGTCCTGACTGTCCATTTTGGGGAAAATCATAATGACTGGGACTGAAAATTGTGTCATTATTACACTGACAAAATACATATACTGTTAGTCAATGTCTTCGTTCTTAAATGTTGCTTATGCCCAGTACAGACCTCAATACCTGCATTTAGGAACTGGTGTCCAGACTGTTTAGCAGTTTATCAGGCCGTTCAGGACCTAAAATGTGCATTATATTTTGCAATCAACATGTTCAGAAAACAGTTTATGTTCAGTTTCTTAAATTTTAAAGTAAAATTCAAGTATCCTTGTAACTAAACGGATTATTTACAGGTATCAGTGACATTTCGTTTGCAGTGCATATATACTTCCTATTACTGTGCGCTGCATCAAAGTCTGTTGGCATAAAGGTATGGAATTATTTTATAAGTTATTCTTTCACACACTCATTGATAAATGTTACAGGATACTTAATTGAAGGAAATTGGGCATAACTGTTACCATAATTTTAGCTCTTTTTTCTCCCGAGTACTGTACAACTGTACTGAATTGTGCACTACTTGCAATCCTTCCTACCGTACCAGTCAGTGTTGAGTTTATCGCAGGTGTGTGCTTTATGTCATGTTATTGCCTGTGCAGGTCAAGTAGTACGGTGAAAAGATGAACTATGTAACGATCAGGCTATGTTAATCCAATCAATGAGGTCTTGCGTGCATGGTATGTCTTTGTCTAGAACATTAGAGTTACACAGTATTAAACCATAGGCCGACAAAGCCAAAGATGTTCAGTTTACACAATGAAGCGTCGGCCTGGATTTCATGCCTTATCCTAATTGCATTGCCATATTCAGGTAATACGTTTTGTTGCATATCTCAACTCTTGATGTTTAAGTCATAATTCATAAATTTTTCAATGAAAACGTAGGGACAGGGGTAGCTGGGACTGGGACGAGAGCAGGTTCTGAACATCCGAATGTGTGCGCGTGTTTCTCTAGGTGCACGATTGCGTGCTAATACATGTACAGGTGAAAGCTTTTCTTCATTCGCCCTTGATCAGAAAGAATTCCAATTTTTAGAGCACACTGGTATCAAGTGATGATGAGGAGAAGAGTCTCGGAATTTCAATGAATCTAGTGTTGCATTGGGGTTGGAGGTGGCTTGCAGAAATCCATTAATGGAAAAGAAGTGCGGAGACTGCTATTTTATTGTGGTCATTTTGATTGGATCGTCACGAGGATTATGTTTCAGAATGTTCTTGTTATATTAGTGTGGGCCACACTTAATAACTCATGCATTTATGAACAAATTCATTCAGACCAACAATTATTATACTTGTGCTCTCTGTCTGTAGCCTTTTCTCACAGTTGAGTGGAATGCCTTTCAGCTCCTATTCCTTTTTTACGTTAATTTTAACGGGTAACGGTCAGAAAATCTCGGCTATCAAAACTTTTATTTTCGTCTAATATTTTATTGTAAATAAAGATACAGTGATACTAAACTATTGTTAAAGATACATCTCTGGGATTTACTAGTCGACTTTCTTAAGGCCCTTAAAAACAAAACTTGATTTAGTCAACAAACGCTGTTAGAAATATTTGTTTCAGAGAGAGAGATGGGGGGTGGGAGGTATTTCTATTTAATACAGGTTTATATGTTCGTTTATTTTGTACTCGTATTTATTATTTATCAGTCAGGGTCTATTCAACTATTAATCCCAGATGCAATACATCAAAAAGTCAGAGTATATCATTCTGAGTTATTTTTGCAATTAAATTTGGTGTTTAATCATGAAAGTAAATGCGAGAATGTAAGTGCTCTTTGTTACTCTTATCTGACAATTTCAACATATATATATATATATATATATATATATATATATATATATATATATATATATATATATATATATATATATATATATATATGTTTGATGCAACACCTTTTAACGGAATTTATTGTATAGTAATCTAATCATGTATGATTTATGTCTTTCATTTATCAGTCAATATCGTGCACTGTCTCGGTCTCAAGCATGGGGAGATTATACTGTTGAATAGAAAAATACTTAAAGAAATTGGGGAAATTTACTGTATTTTTCGTGACACCCATTTCTGCTAATACCAGAAGTAGTGATATATTAAAAACTATCTTATGGAGCTATAGTCATAACTTAAGGATCAATAACAAATATTGACTCCTAGGGTGCATTTTGGCGCTTGTAACCAGAAATATTGACTCCTAGGGTGCATTTTGGCGCTTGTAACCAGAAATATTGACTCCTAGGGTGCATTTTGGCACTTGTAACCAGAAATATTGACTCCTAGGGTGCATTTTGGAGCTTGCAACCACAAATAAGGTCTTGGATAAATACCACATCCCAATGTCGTAGTATTCTTTGTTCAGCTAAGTTCCAAACAAAACTCCACTGTTTTCTTTTTCATTATGACCAATATTATCAACACACCCGAAAAATAAAAAAAGAATTAAAAACTGAAGATCAAACAATGTTGTGGCCACGGTACCAATACACATCTCCGATTAATTAGCACTGGGGTACAGATGAGTGAAAAATTATAGATTTAAATTATTGAGAGCACCATAGATCTAAAAGTAATTTTAGCAAAGATAAAATGAACAACAAACAAACAAACATAAAATTGTTTCTGGTTGGGATTCAGAAAGTCAGTATCCTGTGTTATATATATTTTATTTGCATTGTTTGTTTGTTAGTCGTTTTTAATTCTTTTATTTCATTATACGTTATTATAATGTTACATTGTTTATTGGACTTTATCAAGTTTATTTTCTACTTGACCTGAATTATTCTCTTTTTTTTATATATATTTTATTCTATAAGCAACTAATACGTAGCTAAAATAGTCTCCATGTGTATGGGTTTAATATAAGGATCATCGTTAATAGAAGAAAATATGTTTATTTGGTCTTGATCTAGATTATTGGAATTCCCCTACAATTTACCTGGTGTACCTGACATTATCATGGTTATATATTATAATTTTAGTAACAGACTTTCTAATAATAACCAACATTCTATTTTGTAAACATTAAGAACTTTCTAGAATGTTATTTTCCGTTAAATATTTTTTAAGAAAAGGTTAATTGTGACCGGAGGTCAAGTAGAGGACTGTATAATCTTTTACTGGAACTATTCATTAGTGCTTAAGATCTAGCAGAATCAATTTGTATTATCATTGTGTCCAGGAGTTCATTTGGCCTGGAATTTATTTTTTCAAATTATTCAGTTTAAGTGATTTTTCTAGGAAATACAAAAGTACTCTGAAAACATTCTTGGAAATAGAGACTTGGATTTATAGTGAAATACAAATAAAAGGATATATTCTCGGATTGTATTATTGTGATCCAACAAAAGACGGTTTGCACATCATCATTATATAGGTCCTCACAGACACATCAACACTTTCAATGTTGGACTTAATTTGGATTTCTATTAAAGTTTATTCAGAACTTTAAATTATTTGGACTTGTGATTAATTTGATTAATTTGGGATTTAATTCGCAATACCAAAAGTTCTTTTTCTTCAGTTTCACTCTGTATTCTAGGGAAATAAATTATCTGTTGAATTTTACAAAGCTTTATGCTTTTCACTCTTTCTGTTACTTATTTTAAGTGCATAGACTCGTAATACTTGTAGAAGAATTTCGTTCAATCAGAATAGCATTTGCAGGTTCTTTTATGTAAAGCGAGAAACTGAGGTAAGGCATGGTGGTGACTGGAGGGGTGGGTGGGTAGGAGAACAAACAAACTCTGCACGTCGATAAAAAAAAATGATGTCACAAACTTGTCAAACATGTACAGTTGTACCATATTTTCTTATAAAAAAACATTTGTCATTTTTCATATACAGCTGCGGGATTTACTTACTGTTATTACCGGGATGGTGTTAGACTTCAGTGCGATTCATGCTGTGTTCACGGATGCTGCGATATGTAAGTGACTCTAGATGCTTATATGCCCAAGGAATTATGATATGAATATTGTGTTGGACAAAATTTAATGCAAATATTACGTAATTGAAATTCTCTCTTTCTGCATCTAAGTTATTTTAACGTTAGCAACACACAAGTTCAACACTTAAAGTTCGAGTGACCATGACAATTGGCCCGATTGGTACTGACTTCCTCGTGAAATGGCAGCGATTGATTCTTCCGTTTGACTATTTCCGCGTGAAATGGCTGCGATTGGTTCTTCTGTTTGACTGACTTCTGCGTGAAATGGCTGCGATTGGTTCTTCTGTTTGACTGACTTCCTCGTGAAATGGCTGCGATTGGTTCTTCTTTTTGACTGACTTCTGCGTGAAATGGCTGCGATTGGTTTTCTGTTTGACTGATTTCATCGTGAAATGACTGCGATTGGTTCTTCTGTTTGATTGACGTCTGCGTGAAATGGCTGCGATTGGTTCTTCTGTTCGACTACTTCCGCGTGAAATGGCTGCGATTGGTTCTTCTGTTTGACTGACTTCCTCGTGAAATGGCTGCAATTGGTTCTTCTGTTTGACTGACTTCTGCATGAAATGGCTGCGACTGGTTCTTCTGTTCGACTGACTTCTGCATGAAATGGCTGCGATTGGTTCTTCTGTTTGACTGACTTCTGCATGAAATGGCTGCGATTGGTTCTTCTGTTTGACTGACTTCTGCATGAAATGGCTGCGATTGGTTCTTCTGTTTGACTGACTTCTGCATGAAATGGCTGCGACTGGTTCTTCTGTTCGACTGACTTCTGCATGAAATGGCTGCGATTGGTTCTTCTGTTTGACTGACTTCTGCATGAAATGGCTGCGATTGGTTCTTCTGTTTGACTGACTTCTGCATGAAATGGCTGCGATTGGTTCTTCTGTTTGACTGACTTCTGCATGAAATGGCTGCGACTGGTTCTTCTGTTCGACTGACTTCTGCATGAAATGGCTGCGACTGGTTCTTCTGTTTGACTGACTTCTGCATGAAATGGCTGCGACTGGTTCTTCTGTTTGACTGACTTCTGCATGAAATGGCTGCAATTGGTTCTTCTGTTTGACTGACTTCTGCATGAAATGGCTGCGACTGGTTCTTCTGTTTGACTGACTTCTGCATGAAATGGCTGCAATTGGTTCTTCTGTTTGACTGACTTCTGCGTGAAATGGCTGCGATTGGTTCTTCTGTTCGACTACTTCCGCGTGAAATGGCTGCGATTGGTTCTTCTGTTTGACTGACTTCCTCGTGAAATGGCTGCAATTGGTTCTTCTGTTTGACTGACTTCTGCGTGAAATGGCTGCGATTGGTTCTTCTGTTCGACTACTTCCGCGTGAAATGGCTGCGATTGGTTCTTCTGTTTGACTGACTTCCTCGTGAAATGGCTGCAATTGGTTCTTCTGTTTGACTGACTTCCTCGTGAAATGGCTGCAATTGGTTCTTCTGTTTGACTGACTTCCTCGTGAAATGGCTGCAATTGGTTCTTCTGTTTGACTGACTTCCTCGTGAAATGGCTGCAATTGGTTCTTCTGTTTGACTGACTTCTGCGTGAAATGGCTGCAATTGGTTCTTCTGTTTGACTGACTTCTGCGTGAAATGGCTGCAATTGGTTCTTCTGTTTGACTGACTTCCTCGTGAAATGGCTGCAATTGGTTCTTCTGTTTGACTGACTTCTGCGTGAAATGGCTGCAATTGGTTCTTCTGTTTGACTGACTTCCTCGTGAAATGGCTGCAATTGGTTCTTCTGTTTGACTGACTTCTGCGTGAAATGGCTAGTAGTATAAGTAATTTGAGGTTTCTATTTCAGAGACCCCCCTACCCCCCCAAAACGTTATACGTTAGCATTTTTGTCAGCAGCCTTTTTTAGCTTAAAATGATGACTTTCATATTTCTGACAAAATATGTTTTGTTGGGGTAGGGGTGTCTCTGAGATAGAAACAACTCAATTACTTATACTACTATTACACTCTAGAAATTATTTTTATAATTTTAGAAAAAATTTATATTAAACAAATGAAAATATTATATATAATGTCCTTCTGTCATCCAATCCGACATGTTGGATTTGATCTGACAAACTGATTTTGTAAGAGATTTAATTCAATCAAATCAGCCTCAGGTTATATTGGTATAAAACCTAAAATAATAAGCGATTGTATTAAAAAAGTTGGATATCATATATCACCAAAATATGGATCAGTATGGTTATTCGCGACTGAAAATGATATGAGAATAGCGGGTTGGGCAGATGATCTAATCACATTTATTGATAATATGGTTGATATTTTATTTGATAACGATATTTCTAAAGCTGTAAATGTTTGTTTAATATAAAAATAATAGTCCCTAAGGACTATTTCAAGATGATTATATACACATGATTATGATTATATACATATGATTATATACATGTGATTATATACATGTGATTATATACATATTATTATATACATGTGATTATGTACATATTATTATATACATATGATTATGATTATATACACATGAAGATGATTATATACATGTGAAGATGATTATATACATATGAAGATGATTATATACATATGATTATATACATATGAAGATGATTATATGCATATTATTATATACGTGTGATTATGATTATATACATATGATTATATACATATGAAGATGATTATATACATATGATTATATCTTAATTAAGGACAGCACAAAACACAGAATCTTAATTACAGTAGCGTATTTACAGCAAGCATATTTACAGCACATTAACCCCATGTGAAACCCCTAGGTTGCCAAAGGTCATCCTAGTAGGCTCAGAGGTTATACATAAACTTATCTTATGGACACATAAACCACCCACCCCCCAGCGAATTCCTAATCGAAACGAAATACTAGAAATTCAGAGGGCTGTCTAGGCATTATGATTTTATGTAGCCCCTTAAATCAAGCAAGCATACTTACAGTAACAGTATTTACAGTAACGTATTAACATATTTACAGTAACATATTTACAGTAATGTATTAACATATTTACAGTAACGTATTAACATATATTTATAGGGACGGCACAGTTACATATAAACTTATCTTAGGACAATACTACGTGCCTTCTCTACGTTCAATAGAAATTTTTGCACACTTCCCCCATCATAATCACCCAGGGAGTGCAAAATTGCACCCACCAAGTGACATGGTGGGAGAAGTGTACAAATTTTCTATTGAAGCAGTAGACGGGCTGGCTACGCCCAATAAATAACAAATTTTGGCATAATATCGCCTTCGCAGACATTTGCCGTTCACGAGATTCGAACCACGGACCTTGAGCATGAGAGTCCAGCGCGTTAGCAATGAGCCACCGGACTTCATTATATATATATATATATGTTAAAAAAATTATTATATAGTTACCTAATACTGCGCAGGCACTTACAGTATACAGAATAAAAAAAATCATAATTATTATAAACTATAGTGTGGATTTCTGAATAAAATAACATTTATTGTAAAATATTTCAATTTCCAAATATATTGGAGAGGTCTACAAAGTGTGTATAAAACCAGCATTTCTGCCAGTTAAAAGTCTGTGTTTCATCAGCAGTCGCTAGGAGACAGTAAGAAAAATCAATAAGTTTTATGACTTCACATGCTGCATGCTGTCTAAAAATAACTTGAAGTTAAGAATACATGTCTTGTTTGTACGTTAGTTAGAATATTTATAGTCACAATTACAGTTTTTGAATTTTGTGATATTTCCTTGATAGAACTTGGGTTTGTGCCTGTTTGTTTGTATGTATGTATGTATGTATGTATGTATGTATGTATGTATGTATGTATGTATGTATGTATGTATGTATGTATGTGTATGTGTGTGTCTGTTTGTCTGTTTGTGTGCAAGTCCTCTTCTGGAGTTAAGTGCATTTTAGAGAGTTTGAAATGCCTTTTAATAAAAAACCAACGTTAGTCTTATGTAAGTTCACATAACATAGCGGACAACTGCTTGTTACTAAACTACGCTTAACGGAGTTGTCTAGCTTGATCAACTAATACCTATGCTTAACGGATTTGTCTCGCTTGATCAACTAATACCTATGCTTAACGGATTTGTCTCGCTTGATTAAAATGCAGTGAATTAAGCAAAAATTTGAGATAAAAGGACTAAAACTCACTGATTATAAGTTTTATAGCCAAAAAATAAACCAAATTTTTACAGTGTAAAATCTAAATCACATATGCTATGTTAGATAACTTACAAAAGATTTTAAACTAAGCTGGAACAGTATTATCTTCCTTTTTAAAAAAGTTATATTTCTTGACCAACACATAGTATTTCGACGTTTGATATTAAGTATAATACACCGTCATGATTATATAACGAGAATTTAATTCTACCAGATACTTTACTACGAGATTCGAATAATTCTTTCATCGCTATCTTAACGAGAAGATACTTGCTACCTTTCACGTAAACCTTTGACCTGTCCAAGTCTATACTAATTTTGGTATACTGATTTTGGCTGATTGGATTATGTAAATTGTCATATTTCAATGCAAGCTCGTCTCGTAAACTTCCGAGATAACTAAAATATTTGCTGTCATCTGATTTGATAAGGGAGAGTTTGATTCTGTCAAATTTACTAAAACAAATACCTGAAATTTCATCGTTAAATTCAAATGATAATTGTTGGTTATTTACCATTATTTTTTTTATTTTGCTATTAACTCCATCTGTTAATGTTAAATTTTCAAACATTATTTCTAATGTTTAGACAAAATTAATTGTATAATGTCCAAGCGCTAGTGTGTTAATTCCGTCACTGCAATATCTTTTATCATCGAAATTGCTTAGTCCACGTTTTATAATTGTATTCGTTTCAAGTTTATGATGGTTTGTTCTTATGACATTAGTTTTGATAAAACTGACGCTATTGTTTAGCGCTGCTTTAAAATCGTCAAAATTCATCATCTTTTTCACATATCCTCGAGGAATACCTTTTGCTTTTTTTGTAAGTTTATTGTCATCTAATATGACAGCATACATTTTGCTTCTTAATCCAACAAACTCTTTCACCGGCACAAACATAAATTCATCTTTCATTTTTCCAATAACTTTTTTGTTCGTATTATCTTGAAATCCACTACATGCTGGATAATCTGATAAATCGAACAGATTTTTATTATTGTAAATATCCATATAGACATCTTCCCATTTTATATTATAAATTAGCGAGTCCGTATCAGTAAATAGCAACTCCGAATCTGGCCACTGCTTTTTGGTAAAATTGTAGTGAAAATCATACATCAGCCACTTCGATATATCAAGTACAGCTGCACCAACATAAATCGGTTTATTTAACTTTAAATTTGTCTTTCGTCGTTGTATTGCAACAAGATTTTCGTTAAATATTTTCGTACTAACAAAACCATCATCGTTAACTAATTTATTTCTGCGACTAATATCATTGACAATTTCTATAGAGACCCTCTTCCGAATATTCTCCATCGTCTTATCGAACACTGAGTTGTTCATCAGCTTGAAAAAGTTTTTCTCAAATTCGGTTTTAGCCACAGCACGACGTTTTGTATTTAGATCAATATAATTTGCCATCCACTTCGACTGATTAAACTTTAGCACGCGGTGGACTTTTCTCAGAATTAGTCCAGCATCTACTGCTTGTTTTAAATTTTTGTAATGCATAACGTAATTTCTTTAATCTAACAAATTTGGAACTAACTTATTAACAATCGAATTTTTTGATGTTGTCGTTGCTCGTTGTTCAGGCGATAATAAACTATAATTAATCATCATCGACTCTGCGCAAAATGGATAATCATTATGTAGATCATGTAGCGAACTAGGACAATCTAGATCAACTTCAACAAAATATGAGATATCTGAAAAATCTATATTAATTTTTCTAGGTAAATCTTTTTCAGTTTCTTTAAGAAATTGATCTGGAGTTATCCAATGAAACCCACCGCAAGGCATTGGCTCTGACTTGGCCCAGCTCGACGGGAGATTTTTATCATAATTTTTCAGATATTTGTTATTAGCGGCTGCATATTTCTTTGTTATGACGCTAATTCCGCCTCTAATACCTTTTTCAATGAAGTTAAACATATCGACATCTGTTAAAAGATCTAGTTCTATCTTGCTCGTTTTTAGTAGAGCATCCCAAGACAGCCCGGGAGCAGAATAATACCAACAAGGGTCTAATCCATAATTTGTATGACTAACCTGACGAAAACTCTCAAACACATCTGCTAGCAATAATACATCTGTTTTCAAATATAGATCATGATAATCACCAAATGTTTAACAACTAAATTTATTCCAAATATCTTGTGCATATTTATATTCGTCATCTGTGATATTTTCGTTTTTGAGCTGCGAGTAAAATTTATCTTTGTCAGGCAGAGAAGTTTCATTAAATCTGGTCCACTCGTCGAGATACTCGTATGGAAATATACCTTTTCTTGTCAGATCGATATAGTTTTCACCGAAGCAACCTTTTAGGTTAGCGAAATTGCTACAACCTTTGACAAGCTCATCTAATGATGCTGCCATAAATTGCAGACTGTCTATAAAGCGTAACTTGCCGAGCGTCACAGACATATACTTTTCAAAATTATTTGGAATACATTTTATTACGTTATTTAATTTTAGTTTAGCTTTAATATTTTCATCGCCAAAAGCTTCTACAATGATATGACTGTCATAGCCACAAAAGTTATGTAAAACTACAGGAATAAAATCTGGAGCATGAAATTTTAAATTGCAACTGTTATGAGCTGCCCCACGATATTGGCCGGTCAAATGACAATGATCTCGCACCTTGGAATCGTCCAGCAACTTTTCACAAATATGACAATCAACCGCTTTATTGAAATCGAGTTGTTCTTTAGACGTTATTCTCATCGGAGCTGTTCTAAGTAATCTGTTGGAAATTTTATTAACTTCGTCTATTAAATTTTTTAGTAACCACACGGCTGGATTTTCACCTCTATATAACTTTATCGCAGATGAAAATTTATCGCTGGCGCAACAAACTACTTTATAAGCTACTCCACAAGGAATATGCTGTTGTATTTTTCTAGTACTGGATTTATTCGGATTATTTTCAGCTCCAGCCACGGGAACGAGTAGACACTCAAAATCAGCGTAAATAACAAAAGGAATATTTAGTTTATGATTATAATTTTAAATTTTAATATTTTTTCTTTTTCGCTAGGCATACTTATTCTTTGAACATTAACGCAGTATTTGAGATGCTCCTGCAGTCTTCCGTCGCTAGAAAAACCGTGCAAACATCTATAGCAGAAATATTTTTTATTTTTATTTTTACT
>JAECUM010055645.1:0-24307 GCA_016617855.1 Megalonaias nervosa | reverse complement strand
GCGGACAAAAGCTGGTCCAATCAGAACGTTACCGTTGAAATTTTAATGTCATATGTCCAGAATTCCAATTTCATGTGTTTTATCAAAAATGTTTGTCCTTAAAGTTCCATTTTCTAGGTCGAAATTTGAGATTGTATCTGTTGAATTAAACAGTAGTGGTTGAAAGTTATATTTTCTATGTCGAGGTTTTAGATTGCGTCGTTTGAATTACACGGCGGTGGTTGAAATTTCAGTGTCATATGTCCAGAATTCCTAATTTACGTATTGGTTCAAAGAGTTTATGTTGAAAGTTTCATTTCATATGTTGAATATTTAGATTTCATTTGTTGAATTACTCAGCGCTGGTTGAAAATTCGATGTCCAATGTCGAGTTTTTAGATTGTATCTTCTGAATTACACGGCGGTTGTTGAAATTTTAATGTCATATGTCGAGAGTTTCAATTTAACATGTTGAATCACATTGATTGTGCTGAAAGTTCCATTTCGTATGTTGAGTTTTTAGATTGTATCTGTTGAATTACACAGTGGTGGTTGGACATTTTATTGTGCTTGTCAGAATTGCTATTTTTACATGGTAAAATGATGTGTTGGTGTTAAAAGTAACATTACACAGCATCCACTTTAACAATTCAAAATAATATCGAGTGTTAAGATACATCATTCGTGTATTCAATTGCATTTCATGCATTTACAGTTTGAAAGTTACCATTCACAGTTCGAGAATTACTATGAATTTCTTCGCTAGAGGTCGCTCTTGTGAACGGACCACGCTCTGTTTAAACAAGGAGGCTGCTTCTCGTTGCTGTGAAATTCAACAGATGAAATCTAAATACTCGCCATGTGAAATGGGACTTTTATCACAAAACAGTTACATTCAACGTGTGAATTAGGGATTCTCGACATATGATATTGAAATTTCAACCACCGCTGTGTAATTCAAAATATACACTGTAAAACGTCGATATAGGAAATAGAACATTAAACCACCACTGTATAAATTTAACATATAAAATCTAAAATCTCGATCTAGAAAATGGAACTTTAAGGACAAGCAGTTTGATCCAAACACGTGATATTGGATTTCTCGGCATACGACATCGAAATTTCAACTGCAACTTTCTCATTGGACCAGCTTTTGTCCGCTACGGTGCCTTATACGTGTGGCTTCCATCGGGTTTGCCTAACGTACTTAATGCCGTAGAACACATCTGTTCTCATAAATACATGTCACAATGATAAAGCTTCGGTTGCTTTTTTGCTAGGAGCTTAAATTAACGGCATGCGATCAATTATGCAGCAGTTATTTGTGCAACATCAAGGAACTTCAGTCCTCAGAAACTGAATATTTCAACAATACTAATAAATTAACTCAACGAAAGAAAGCTCTTCCATACCCCAATATTCTAAAAGCCTGCAAATATTTAGTTGATGTTTGAATTGGCAGAGTATTTTTTTAATTTTTTCATATTCTTTAAAGATTAACTGCAGGGATAACATGCTGAATTTCAAAGTAACTTAAGTTTTCATGATGACTGCATCTAGAATGTCTTTAAGAGCATTATTTATTTATTTATTTATTTATTTATTACAGTTTGTATGTGTCGCTTCTTCTTGTTATTTTTTTTTTATCCTTTGATCCAAAGAATCTATCTTTAAAATACTATTTTACAACGATAACTTAATTATAGCTTTGCATATATCTAGAGCTTCCTACAAGTATAACTTAGCATATAACTTAAGTATCCTAGAAACATAACTTTGCATATAACTAAAGTATCCTAGAAACATAACTTTGCATATAACTAGAGTTTCCTAGAAGTATAACTTGCATATAACTAAAGTATCCTAGAAGCATAACTTTGCATATAACTAAAGTATCCTAGAAACATAACTTTGTATATAACTAAAGTATCCTAGAAACATAACTTTGCATATAACTAGAGTTTCCTAGAAGTATAACTTTGCATATAACTAAAGTATCCTAGAAGCATAACTTTGCATATAACTAAAGTTTCCTAGAAACATAACTTTGCATATAAGTAGAGTTTCCTAGAAGGACAACTTTGCACATAATTAGAATACCATAGCAGGGAAGGGGATGTTGGGCGGTCTCTTTTGGTGCTTAAGACTGTTAGCACTCTGGAACGGTGATTGTTACAGCTTTTTCATGACTATTTCGTCATCTTTTTTCTTCAAACTTCTGGTGAAATTTTGTTTTTCCCAGTCGGTACATCTATATGTAAGGAGAGAGAGAGAGAGAGAGAGAGAGAGAGAGAGAGAGAGAGAGAGAGGGAGAGAGAGAGAGAGATTCAGATAAATAGGAAGAGGTTTGACATACATACATACATAAATACATACACA
Organism: Megalonaias nervosa; assembly: GCA_016617855.1. Lineage (NCBI taxonomy): Eukaryota > Metazoa > Mollusca > Bivalvia > Unionida > Unionidae > Megalonaias > Megalonaias nervosa. Next base: position 21,946 of record JAECUM010055645.1, on the reverse strand, counting down.
CATACATACATACATACATACATACATACATACATACACACATACATACATACATACATACATATAAGACTTTGAATCTGAAATATTTAAAAGTGATCTAAAAGTGTTCTAATCACAAGACGATAAAACCGCTTTTAACCTTTTTACATCAGGTAGCGAATGCCTGTTTTTATCAAGTTCACCTTACAGAACTATAATTTGCATTAATAGCTTTTTATCAAACTGGAATAAACCAATAATGGGAGTTCTTGCAAGACTTGCTAGTCATTGGAAACCTGAGTCTCTTCTTTAAGATAATCCTATCTGGAATCAATACAAACACCACAATTTTGAAAGCATTTAGGCCAGAACCATTCAATAGTCGAAGGGTTGTGTGTGATTTTATTTCTTTTTCTCTTTTTTCATATCGCTTGTTCTTTATTAAGGATATGCCATCTTTATAAAGGATATGCTATCTTAATTAAGTATATGCCATTTTTGTTAAGGATATGTAATCTTTATTAATGATATGCCACCTTTATTAAAGATATGTCATCCTTATTATGGATATGTCATCTTTATTAATGATATGCCATCTTTATTAAGGAATATGTTATCTTAATTAAGTATATGTCGTCTTTATTAAGGATCTGTCGTTTTTATTAAGGATATGTATCTTAATTGAGGATATGTCATCTTTATTAAGGAAATGTTATCTTAATTAAGTATATGCCATCTTTATTAAGGATATGTCATCTTTATTAAGGATATGTCATCTTTATTAAGGATATGCCATCTTTTAAGGATATGTCATTTTCATTAAGGATATGTCATCTTTATTTCTGATATTATATGGCATATGGGCAGACATAGTCGGGGCAAAATTTTGTTTCAGAAAAATTATAGGCTTTGTCTTTTTTCTTTGACAAAACCACCCCAACCCACCTAAAAGTGTTTTAATTTGCAGAGGGCATAATATAAACAAATTATTCTGTTTAGTTTCGAAACGCGCGAACAGTATCTCTTTCTAAAAATAAATGCTAGTTAAAAATATTACGAAAAGTATCTCTTTCTAAGAATAAATACTAGCTAAAATACTCTGATTTATTAACACTGAAGATTAATCCTCCTCTTTATAAACACTGAGGATTAATACTCCTCTTTATAAACACTGAGGATTAATACTCCTCTTTATTAACAATTAGAATTAATACTCCTCTTTATTAACAATTAGGATTAATACTCCTGTTTATTAACACTGAGGATTAATACTCTGATTTATTAACGTTGATGATCAGTAGTTCTGTTTATTAACACTGAGGATTAATACTCTGATTTATTAACACTGATTAACAGTGAAGGCTAATAGCCCACTGAATTAAAAATGTGGTAATAGCGTTGTGTCATGGTTATCTACTTAACAGCATAATTTATAATTTAGGATAAGTTTGCAATAAGAGGAAGGTCAGTAGTACGCTAATCACGTGTACATCTTTTAATTGTCCGATACGGTTGGCGAGTATACCGGGAACTTGGCTGAGGAGACCGCAAATTACTGTAATCGACAGAGACAAATATTACATAAATCAGCATCTTCGTTCCCAGCATATGTAACCCCTTTGTTCCCCACCCCCTCTGCCGATGATGTATTAAAATTTTAAAATTCTTGTTCACAAATGCATGTATATATTCCATTCAGATCTCTGTCTATATTCAGTCTCGTTGTTACAGACCTAGCGCAAAAACTGACTTTTATGCTTATCGCGCATATACACGCACATGAATGAGACGGATCAAAATAGTACCATGCTTTTGTTTAGTAGAGATGGGATAATTTAGTTATACGTGCAAACACATAAACATGCAGTGAAAAAGTAACTTTGCTAGCGCCCAGTATGCAATGAAAGAAAAGAACTACCTTACTAACGCTCAGTATGCAATGACAAAATGTACCTTACTTTTCACTTAAAATGTAATTTTATTACGTGATATTCATTGCAAGAAAACCTAGATTTCATAAAAATATCAATAGAAAACACCTATATTTGATAGAAATATCAACAGAACAACGTATTTTATAGAAATAGTAATAGAAAAACCTATATATTATATAAATAGCAATAGCAATGAGTTGAAGCAGTTTCATTGGCTCTTGTGGTAATCAAGAATGGCAATACTACGCAGCGTCCTCAGTGTGCAACGACAAGTTACTTCACCAGCGCCAATATGCACTAACAAGTTACTTCACCAGCGTCACTATGCAATGGCTAAAGTTACTTCATCAGTGCCAGTATTCAATGACAAAAGTTACTTTACCAGCGTCCTCAGTATGCAGTGACAAAAGTTACTGCACAAGCGCCACTATTCAGTGACAAGTTAATACACTAATGCTACTATGCAATGACAAAAGTTGCTTCTCCAGCGCCACTATGCAGTGGCAAAAGTTACTTCACCAGCGCCACTATGCAATGACAAAAATTTTACTTCACCAGCGTCCTCAGTATGCAGTGACAAAGCTACTGCACCAGCGCCACTATGCAGTGACAAAAATTACTTCACCAGAGCCCAATATGCAATGTCAAAAGTTACTTTACTAACATCCAGTATGTGTTAGTAAATAATGATAAATTATTTCAAGAGGCCGTTTTCAATAATGGATACATATTTTATATTTTTATTTTCATTCTTTCTACCCAGTAGTTAGAAATAAACATTTTTTTTTAAATGATCAATGTGTTTCCCTTTCCTCCCCACTTCGTGTCAGATATTTGCTTATAAGAATCTTTCTGTTTCGCTTGCTGCCTAATCGGAAACGCTAATGGAAAAAATATTCCAAATATTATGTAACCATGGGCACGATATAAATCAAGTTCAGATATGCCACACGATAACTTAGAATTTACACAATTATCACATTTTCGCATCACTCCACCCAGGAGATGATGGATCTGAATAATCTAAGTGGCCTACTGACGACAGCTAATTTGAAGATTGGTTTGAACTTTGAACTGATACTGTCGACATGAATTACGTTTTGTATATTTTAACTGACAGTCTCCATATTCGTACGTAACTAGAATTATTTTAAATCACGCTATTTTGCACATATTCAAGTTGAGAACAAATTTTCTGTATATTACCCTTGTTCTTGTTTCCCCTTCATTTGATATTGATGTCTAACTCCCCTGCGAGTTCGGCATTCAAAATCGGTCCAATGCTCCCTACTGCATGTTGTAAAGGTGAATAACGGAGGCAACCATTTTGCCCGGGGATGCACCTCATAGTGATATTCCAGCTGAGACGATTTTTTTTTTCACAGGAGTTTGATTTATTTAAATTATTGTTATTGCATTTTAGAGATTTTGCCCTCTTTATCTATTTTGTATACCTTTTGTGGGACACTTAAACGTACTTGAAACTAAATAGCCACGATTGTGCTGATATGCTTTTGAACCATATAATACATACATCGCTATTTAAACCTTTAACCAGCAGTGGAATCCCCGAGTCAACGCGATCATACTATATAATAGATATTATACATTTGGACATTTTACTTCACGTTCTCTCCCTCCTCTCTGAGTTACAGGTAAACGCCAACAGCATTATCAGTGACACCATCAACAGTAATAAATAACATCATCAATTACACCATCCGCGGTAAAAACTAACATCATCAGTGACTCCATCACCAGTGATAAATAATATCAGTGACACCATCAGCAGTAACAAATAACATCATCAGTGATAGCATCCGCAGACACAAAACGTAGATTACGAAGACGATAATGATATAAATCATGAATATTGTGATAATCATCGCCTTCGTCAAAAGTCATTGCAAAATATTTCAATTTTTTTTTCTTTTTCCTCAAGAGCAATCTAGGAATATTTGGTTTGCTAAACCAATGATAAAAAGTTGCTTTAATAAATTTCGAAAGACCCAAAGAGACTGAAGCTCGTATTCATTTGTCTTTCAACCAATGTATCTATCTCTTTGAGTTATCTGCACTGAATGTCCTAAAAACTGAAATAGCAATTGGCATGCCATGCTTTCAAAAGAATGAAGCAAAGATTCATTTATCGAGATAATTTTCAAATAAATAGGCGCAGTAAGGTTTGCTACAGCTTCGTTATAAATTAAACCATGGATGTACCTTATCTAATCCGAGTTTTGTTTCTTTTACACATGGGATCTGATTATGATCTAACTGATAACATAATTATTACATGACGTGCCAGTCTGTGATGCATCAGCTGCATTCTCAAGGTGTAAGATTACCAAAATAAAGGTATCCGAGGAAAATCTTACCATTGTTATTTGACATATGTATATAAACTATGTGTTCATCGACAAACTTCCAGGAGTTAGAGGTTATAAGTATCCATCGTTATGACCTCAAATTTACCTTACCACCAGGTGTTACCAGGTGTATTTATAAGGTTGTTTAATACAAATTTGTACTCGTGTAAGTAAACCATCTAGATATACCTAATCCATTTTCTCACGCGTGCACGGAGGGATAATATTGAATACAGAATTAGCTTCACTGACGTCTTTACACTGTTTCTCATTTCCAAACTTTGTTCATTTCTGTTAAAACAAATTAACTAATAAAACTTTCGGGCACAATATGCACTTGGTATATTACAACTCTTGTGAAATGTCACGTATTCATACTTTATATGACGTCATCATTGGCATTCAACCAATCAAAAACCGCTAACTTAAGTGACTAAATGATTACCTAGGTTTTATCACTTTATGGATTTGATTGTGATAGAACACATAATCCTTTTAGCTTGCCATTTTTTTTTTTTGTTGTTTGAGAACTAAGTATGTTTTCTATATAACATGTCGAAATTCATTCCCAAAATTTTCCACGAATGTTATATGATAACAGAATCTGATATATTTAAAGCAAGATTAAAGGTAAGACGAGAATAAACCGAATGTTTCACCTGCCGAAAACAGATCAACCCGGTGTCGTCCGTATGCTAAACTTTTGGTTTGTTTTGTCGATCAGGCTAGAAGTTACACAATGTGCTGCTACCTATAGCTTACATATCATCTACTAGACCTGGATTTTAAGGAGTAGAAAAACCAAGAGATCTCTGACAAAACCATTAAACTTGAACCTTATACCACTTAACACTCTTATGTGTAGCAATTGGACATCGATTCTTGAACCGCTTCAATACAAAATGATCACGTATACCGATCTGATGCATCTAAGTTGTATATAAAATATAATCTGTGTCCAGACAACAGGGCAGAGTCCGACAGAGTCCATTATGCATCGATGTTATATGGAAAATATAGTCTCTATCCAGACAACAGGCAGAGTCCGACAGAGTCCATTATGCATCTGTGTAACCGTAACTATCACTGGATGCATACAAACACATTTACCTCTGTGAAACATCTTGTGTCTTCAAATCAGTGATACAAAAAGTTGTTATTACTATTTATCAATCGACGATTATGTTTTTGCCAGTATCTCTGTTGATAATGCGACATTCAACACTAAAGCTTTATCTTGCATTAATCAACTGGACCGATTACAAATAGACTCTTATCTGCCTTAGATAATGCAATTTTTCTAATGTTGGATTATAAATTAATAAAATCGTTATATTTTATTAAGTATATAGTTTAACTTGGGATTAAATGAGCCACATTTCCTCTATTCAAATTCATATACGCATTTAGTTCCTAAAATTTACATTGAATGCAGTCTTTTGACTTTCGTTCCACAAATATCGAAGACATGTACAAATATTAATGATACAACTAACATTACCTTCTTAAATATTGTTTTACCGATTCACCATTCTTTCCTCTTATAAACGAATCAATAATAGTTGGTGCCAACATCTTTCATTAAAATCAAATGGAGAAAACACAGCGTTTACTGTAAGTAGTAGAGCTTGGAAGTCTTCTTCCTTTCAGACCACACTCAAAGAAAGCAGACGATGTGCCGATGATGCACCACTTGTCGCTGCAGATCGTCAAGTGATATTACCATCTTTAGGCCCTAGAGTGCATCTGGAGTGTAATCTTTTTTTCAAGACTTCTTGCTTATTTCTGGATTCTTTTTATCCCGCCACCCATTTCGTAATGTGTTGACATTAATTACACAATTCTTTGCATGTCTTGGGAAGAGTATATGTTGGTTTTTATATATATATATATATATATATATATATATATATATATATATATATATATATATATATATATATATATATATATATATATATATATATATATATATATATATGATACCTGAAATATGTAAGTGACAACTTTTGTTTCAATATATTTTAAGCTTCGCCTTATGTAAACTGTATTTATTTGCCTGACCTAGTTTGAGGAAATCTATACCTTTTCAATAATAGTTGTAATTTTGTTACGTATATCTTGTTATTTAAATATATCGATATTTATAAAATGACGTCATATCTATAACCACGCAATGTCCATTCATTACACTGTCGAATAATCATCTGGTCATGGAGATTTCAACTCAGCAGGAATTCAAATAAACCATTTGTTGACGTTTCATGTTATAAAATAAGGCAGAGAGATAACAAGATTTCAGTAACATGTCTAGACGGGAAGAAGAATGCCCATTATAACCTAATCAGGGACGGATGCTGTTTAAAAATGTCAATACCATTTTGAATCAACGTCTTGATAGTTTTCAAACTGAGATAATTCTGTCTTGAATATCGATGTCGAAAGATGTTTCGCATTGATAACAACAAGAAATGCTGCCATATCTGATTTTTATTATAAGTCGAGTCCAAATGCAAACTGCACAAGCCCAGATCTGCCGTAGCATAATGTACCTGCATATCTGGGTCTATGCAGTTTGCTAAGAGTAATCTGTAGAACAAACAGCATAGACCTTCATCTGCCTGCGCATTATGTGACGGCAGATCAAAGTGCAGTTGGACTCGACTTATGAGCAAGAGAAAGGTACTTTTAGTTTTGATATTCGTTTGGTAACCATGGACCACTTGTTGAAGTTAAAAGGAAATACTATTATGACTCATCGATTTAAACACCCTGGTTACTTAGTCAACAAAAAGAAGACAGAAATTACAATGTTTTCATGTCCGAAACGCTTACATTAATTGTGTAGATATATGGCTTAGAGACTGTACGATGTTATCAGAGAGTTATCCGGACTGAAACTTTCCCACCGCCTCCAAAAGTTCGAACAGAAATCAAATATGATAAATCATTGCAATACGATGTCACTCGAAATTCCTATTTCAACAAAGGCCCCTGTAAATAATTCTTCTTTCTTCCAAATCGTCTAGTCGATTTTGCGCCTGAAACGGTTCGTGTCATCATCATAGATTATATTATGGTCACAATCAAATTACGAAATATTTAGACTGTGTTTTACCTGCTATATATGTAATGCAATGTATTATATTGAAAGTTCTTAAAAATCCGCTCAGAACTTTAAAATTCAGTGATATGTACCAACATTTCAAGCTTCGTGTTAATATGGCACTTACAAAACACGTTTTCTGTTTGACATTTTAACCTTCTGACAGGTCAATAGAATCACGCTTGAAATATAATTAGGTTGACAGCCAATGTTCGACTTTTCAGGAAAACGGCATGTTACAAGTTACATTTGCAGAATATTACATGTACTTTGGCCTCCAGCCTGTTTAACATAGCGCTTATCAAACGCAAATATAATCCGACCCAAGGGACCATGTAAATTGGCAGATACCATCCAGGTATACACGCTAAATAGCCTAAATTACCAATTTAACTTGTATTATAGGTGTAATCAGTACGTTTGAGATCGGTATCAATTTCGTCTATATTAGCTAAACTTGCTTGGTTATTGATTGCACTGGATAAGCAATATGGTGCTGGAATGAGAAACAAAATCCCATTATTTCCTAAACTGAATCTTGCCAGACTTGCACTGCGAGAACAGTGCATCTCGTTAAAATGTCGGTATGCTGTAGTTTTCATACGGTCAGGTTTTCGACCTTCAGTGCTTATTTTGTTACTAATCTAACATAATTCTAAAAAAGTCAAGTATTTTCTTCTTATGGTTGTGTATGTGTATTCGTGTGTGTGTGTGTGTGTGTGTGTGTGTGTGTGTGTGTGTGTGTAATTTCAAACATTTACTTCGACAGGTGTAGCGGCTGTTACTATTACCAAACTTTATCTGAAAGCTTGGAATATACATGTTTGTTACATCTTCCTTTCTTCGGACCTTCTTTTCCATCAGCATAATTTACGTTATAAATACTTTTTTCTCACATTTCCACCCCAAAGTATAAATAATACTTGGCTACATGAACATGAATCTAGTGATATGATATAACGAGATAGATCATCGTACGTGTACAGTTTGATATATCGGATGGACAAGTTGTTCAGACACGTGGTTACGAGCTTGTGAGTAGACTACGACAAAACAACTAGTACACCTAAGATATTAGACAGTAAATATCTGTTATAACCTACGCTCTTTCATGGTAAAAATTTTAATACTGCTTTTTTGTTTGATAAATCCTAGCGACGTATAGAACGATGAAGAAGCGCTTTCATCCATTGTAAAACTTCAGTAGAAAATAATATCTTCATCGAAACAGTATGTGATTCTTTCATCTGTACTGGTGGGGGGTTTTTTTGTACCCATCAATCGCACCCAGTGAATATGAAAAACGTTGACTTTTCAGCAATATAATAAACTGTAAAAATCAATGTTTTAATCATACTCATTTACAGAGTCTAAATGCATTCAAGCTATATGTAAACTATTAGTGGATAGAGGCCCTGAATGATGTTCCATTCGGAATAATCTGTTTTCATTGACCTATATATAACACAAACTGATGCCGCATAGCTAAATCCATAATGTTGATATATTGTTCGTAGTGAGGTTTTATATACTTGAAAATGTCTAACAATATCACTCTTATCAGTACCCTTTCTTGTCACAGCAAAAGGACAATCATGTGTTATTAGTAATTTGAAGACCTTGATCAAGATCAAAAGAACCAGAAGTTCGTAAAGCAATTCAGGTCCGGGAATTTATTTAGTTTTTCCATCCAATTCCACTTTTTTTTTTTAAAGATTAATTTCTTTTTCAGTGCTCTACTTTTTCCAAACAGCAAAATATTATTTACACCCATTTCAGTGTTCAAATCAGTTTTGGTTGTCCCTCAGTTTTCTTCCTTTTCAGATTTAATTGTATAACTTCTTCCGAATAATGCAAGAGCCTTTGCATCCAATGGAGTATTCCATATAACTGTTTCCATTGTAAACTTTAGTTCAGTATTATTTAAATCGTTTTCTTTTATTCGTTCCATCTTTTAATTACTACCAGCTTCACCACACTGACACTACCAGTTCTTCACGAACATATTCTTTGGCATCTTTTTTGACTCTGTGAAAGCTCGCATTTTTGGATTTGTTAAAGTCTGATCTTTTAACAGTTGTATTATTTACATTTAAATCAGTGATAGATCAATCCTAAACCGCTTTCATGGTTCTGGTTATACTTTCATTCATATTTATTTTGATTTGCTCTTAGCTATCTTTTTGGTTATTTCAGTTGAAATTAGTATTCGTTTGTAACTGTACCAAAATATTAGTGTTAGCATGTATTTAATTTTCAAATTTAATTATAGCATTTTTAATCACTTTTTACGTTTTTATCACATGATCGTTTTGTTGTTTTTCATTGTTTAGATCTTTCATTAATGTTCTAACTGTGTTATTAACTTATTTTATTCTTCCCATGATTCCTTTAATTTCGCGATGTCGCTGTCTTACGCATCTATCTCTGCGTTTACCGTTCCTTCAGTTGATTGTGAGTATTCGTGTTAACTTTCTTTCAGTTTGCAAGGATCGTATAAAACTTCATAAAGTATAAACTCTCTGCTTAAGCAAGTCTTGCTCATCTATATTTTTCCCCTTTTTACGTCCATCAGTTTTTGCAACTCTTAAATTTAAGTAGCTGTTGAAGAGCAACTCGGATCAAACAATACAAGTTGTTGTCTACTTATTCTCACCGTATTTTGTGTATTTCAAAGTTTTATCCTTCAAAATCTTACATATTTTAGTATTTACATGTTTTTGTACAAGCTGTTTAGCAGATGAATCGAGTAGCTTTAGAGGATCACCTGAAAATTTGTAAAACAGTGGTTATTAAAGAGTTTAAGGCATTGTTTATTGTTTGGTCTTGTACCACATCTTTCTTCTCCGTTTTCTCTTTGGATTGTAACTTAAAATCACTAGAACCTCTTAAACTTATTTCTCCCATCGCTATTTACTTAAAGTGAAACTGGCAAATTCAATTTGCTGGCGTTACGCAAACTATTTTCTTAATGTGATAAACATATGTTACGGGGAAATCTATTTGCTTTGTGTTTTCATCCTTAATGCTGACATCTAATCTATTCATAGTGCCTCTTTGGAAACAGTTATACCAGAATTAGCATGGTAGGAAATAAATTCAGCTTAGATTTAGGATTCGTAATAGATGTATCGGGCTTATGAAGGGCTTGGTGGGATATGTGTTCAGGTTTTGGTTCGTCTGATTTCATAAACATTCACGTTTTCTTATGGTTTGCTGTTCAAAATCGAAATGCATTTATCCTTGTCAGATCCACTAGTTATCATTTTTTTTTTACACTGTTCATTGCTTACACTATTTATTCACTTAATTATTTTGTATGTCATGAGTCTGGATGCTAATGTATAGTCAAGTGCAAATTAGTTTAAAGAAACAGGAATAATCAACTTAATCAATTCTTCATATTTGGTGCTTGTTTGTGAAACTATTGAAATCTTAAATAGCTTCTTCTAATGCATTCTGTAAATGTATTTACAAGTTATAATAATCGCCGCATGGTAAATATTATTATTTATGTTGTTTGTATCATTTCCCATTTGTAGTGTGAAATATCACTATTTGTCAGAGTAACTACTGTAACTGGCTGCTCTTCTATCGTTTTTAAACAAAAGATAGTTCTGCTTTTGTGTGTATATATATATATATATATATATATATATATATATATATATATATATATATATACCTTCATATATATATACCTCTACTACCATATATATATATATATATATATATATAACTAAGACAGCATATCCTCCATCTATGAGGTAATTCATGAACTTTAGTGATTTTGTGATACCACGAACTTGTTCGCTTTCATAGTTTTATATTGTTCTCTTTTTAACCTCTTAGCTTTCGGTTATCAAATTCCTGTAAATGTTTTCCGAGGTATTTACCAAGGTTAACTCCACGTGGATGTTTCTTCTTTTGTGAAGTCCTTTGTTTTTTCTTGAAATATTTAACTATAAGGTCGACAGGCTCACCTGCAATAGGAACAGTTACAGCCAGTGTCAAAGAAAAACATCGATTGCAAAACATCCATTACATCAATGTTTTGATTTTCGTCGTGCTGTTTTTCAGTATTTTGTTTCACGTTCTGCTTATCCTTTATCTGTTGGCATTTAAATGTCATCAAGCTATCACTAAGTGCAAATCAAGGCTGTTCCAATCTAAATGATGTGATCCAGTAAAGTATTTCATACCATATGTTGTCATTTAATCTTCTCTAAGTCCATCTCTGCTTCAATTATATCAGTAGAAAGGCACTCATCACAGAAGCTTTTATTATGATGAAAGCATATGATAGTACTCTGATATTTTAGCGGATCATGCATTGACAAATACTTAGAGGTATTCATAATTTGTTTTCCATCCATTTTTACAATTTCTTGTCCGTTACGGTTTTTCCAGTTATTTCCTTTGATTTTCCGTTTGCCTACTAATTTATAATTTTTTTTGTATTCTTGCTAACAGGTACTATCTTATATCTCACGGGTATCTTAGGCGAAACACAACTTTTTCAAGGTGTATTTTGTTTTTTAACTGGCAGAAGGTAGTGTAAAGGATTTGGAAAATATTTATATTATAGAAAATTACACGAGAGATGATTATGAATTCAGTCAATCGATAGAAGATACCAAACTATTCTAAAGTATTCCAACCTATCAAAAGACGGCAGTTCAACTCCATTGTATGTATGTCTTTTGGCTGAATACAGTGAATTTGTTAAACACGATTTAAGCATAGATGAACACAGTTTAACTTAATTCATCCTCACTGAAAAATAAATCGAGATCCATTGTATTACCCAAAAAAAATTGGCAATACAAAAATGCAGATGTCTATAGCTGCAAACAAAGCTTCATTGGTTTCCTCAAATCTCTGAGTTTTGCAAGAGAAGGAAATCAACGGATACCACCAAAATGGTAAATAACTCATAGACAACCATTTGGTAGCACTGCATATGAAAATGATGTATTTCGTACTTTCACAGAAACACAATGAGAACAGCCGCTATTGCAAAGTTACTATCAGACAGTTATTATTAATCTGTGATGAAAAAGTGTAGAAAACAACTGAAAAACGTAAACCAATCGAACAGTAAGGTGAGAATGTTAAATATGACTTCTGCGGAAAAAAAATCAAAGCGGATAATTCCATACACAATGAAAATAACATCTGTGAGCTTAGTGAAAGCAGTCAATTCAAAATTAGGACATATAAAATCAGTACTTGAAGTATATAACAAGCAAAAAACGGACATGAAGAAACACAGCAGAGAAACAAATGCAACGAATAAGCTTAAATTGCAAAATACTGGAAGTAAAAAAGCATGGACATTTAACAAATATTGAAAATGCTATATTAAAGATATAATTTCAAAAGTTAATGATGGGTTATCAATAGGTGAAAGTGTTATGCATATCTATATTGTCTATTTAAAATTTCTTCATAATTGTAGATTGTAAATGTTATTTGTAAACAGCATATTGGATTGCAAAGGTTATTTGTAAACAGCATATTGGATTGTAAAGGTTATTCGTAAACAGCATATTGCATAGCTTTTTCCATCAGTGTAGATTATATTTTAAGATAATGTAAACATGTTGACATGGCCTGTTGACTTTGGTAGGTTCTAGAAGGTGTACCTGCTTTTTGTCTTGTTTGTAAGTTATAAATAGGTTATTTACTTGGATCTGAGTTCAAAGTCTAGCATTAGAATGTTCAAGAAGAGAACTTGTTTACAAATTTGATGGGACCCGCATCCTGTCATCTTATTCTGTCTTACGTTTTTATATAAAATACTGAAATAAATAAAATTATTAATTCCTACTTTAAGTTCGTTTGTGTTCAGATAACAACAAAATCAATAACAAATTAATTACCTACCTTAAAAAAGTAAATTTCACCAGCTCCTGCAACCATCGCTATGATTATAAACGATTGTTCATTGGTTTTGTGATCTATAACTTCTAAATCATGCCATATCGTGACTACAAGATTGTCGCCATTTTTTTTTTTTCTACATAGTTCGTATTCACGCTTTTGACTTTTATTTCGTTGTCTATATATTGCTGAATCGTTACAGAATGTTTATCAGATGCTGGTATCAACTTTTTACCACGTCTGTGTTTATGGCAGTATTTATTCCTAGTTTAAAGGTATGTGATGACTTTTTTATATTGTTTTGCATTTTGTTGGGAAAATACTTTTCCTAAACTAGTATTAAATAATGTACAGCTCCTAATCTTTAGAAGCTTTACAGTACTAGATAACACATAAAAATATATAAAACGACAAGATTACAGCAAAACTCTAAGCGCTTTACAGTATTAGATAACACATAAAAATTTATAAAACGACAAGATTACAAGAACAAAAAAACCCACAACACCATGAAATTACAAAATAAAAACACACTGACAATAATTAAGGAAGTAAACGTTATTAAGTCTTTAAATATGTTCTTGCAATACTTTGTTGAATTTTCTTTCTAACAAATGAGCTGATTCGACAGTACACAAATGTACAAAATGTTCATAATCTTTTCAGCTAACGCAGTACAGTGTGGGAAAACATTACCCATGTGTTATGCCTGAAATGAGAAGGTTAAACTCTTTGATGAATGGATGCTTACAGGCTATTAGTGGGAAGGATATTTCGAGACTGACCCCTAACAGAGTAAACTCAGACCCCTAGTGACAGGTATGTCGGGTCTGTTTCCGTATCAGCAGGAGCTCGATTAAGTGCGGCTGCATCGTAACGTTCAATTTCAAAACATCATTTTCTCCACATGTCAGTCGTTTTTTGAGTGTCATTTCTGTTTCGCGAACTCCTCTGTTTAATTGCCGGAAGATGTTTATTTTGGGTTGGGTTTTTTTTGTTGTTGTTGTTTTTTCTGACACCGTCGGAGTTTTTAAAGAGTCAATACAACATAAATATGCAGTTAGAAGTACACGAGGCCCATAGACTACTATAAATTAAAATCGTGTTTTCGATATCATGTCATGTCTGGAGTAAAACAAGCAGAACTCTGGTGATAACGGATCAAATATGTAACCACAGGACGCCATGGCATGATAAAGAATTTACTTATCATAAGGACTCCTTAAGTGGAGTAATATCTATGTTTCTTTGTGGGTCAAATCGAAAATATGGGACTAAAGGTTAATGTCGATACAGTTCTCAAAAAATGAAAACTCTGGTCAACAGAAGGCAATGCTTCATCACAATGAAAAATATATTACACGTGCAAATAAAAATTACAAACAAGTGGAAGACTTAGGTCGTTCCAGTTATATTTTTTTAAGTAATTCTTTTGTTATGCATCTCAAAAGGACTTTGTATCAAGGTATTTTTTCTCGCAGCCTTGCCGCAATATATGAATAATGTTACAGCAGCAAAACAATAGTGTTGTAACTGTGAAATACTACAGCCGTTGCAACAGCAATAAGTCGTGTTGCAAGGGTATACGAATAATGTTGCAAGAACACCAATGTTAAAAAATGTCGTTGCATCAACATGAATAAACGTTATCGATGCAACGGAAAAGAAATCAATTGCTACGATATTTGGATACCATTATTACAATATTAGAATGCCGATGTTACGATATCTGGATAACGTTGTTATGATATCTGGATACCTTGGTAACAATATATGGATGCTGTTGTTACGATATTTGGATACCATTGCGATAGTACTGCTAGAGTTTACCGTTTTAGCAAACCATGCTTGCCACTTTATTAAAAAATGAAGTATGGGTAACGTGCATTCTCCTGTAGTGTCACCATCTTTTGTGAACTATCGCGAAATGTTCAGGTACAAACGGCAAATAAATAGGTTTCATCGTTCTGTTTGTGAACGGTTGCTTGTCTAAAGTAGGCGTACCACGGAAAGGTAGTAAGTCCTAAGTGCCTATAGGACTCACGGTACTAATTCAGTTCCCATAGTAAACCTATGCAAACACCTTGATATTACAAATTCAATAACTTAAAATTTCTGAGTGCTCATGACTAAATCTGTATTTATCAGTATAGATGAAACCTGGAAGTCAGCTTCTGTGTAGAGGAAAGGATATGAGCCGCGGCATTTTCTAAACCTTCATGTGTTTGAAACATGTGCTTTCAATTCCGCACCAAAGAGTCTGGTGCTAATTTTAGTAATGAGTGTTCCAAGCTCAAGACTGTTAAAGGACAGAAATTCCATCAAAAAAACAATATCTGTATTTTTTTTCACTTACAACTAGGATAAGCTCTCAAAAGACTCTTTTTCCTAAACATAACTTACATTATTAACCAATCCTGGCCACCCAAACTCATATATACTGTATTTTATGTTCACCCATTTCCAGGCTGGTTCCCATTTTTCCATACAGTTAGTACCGTGTGTCCTATATATGCGACGTTACTACAGTTATTACGTAAGTTGTCGTAAAGCTGGATTACAAATTTTTGTACCACCTGCCATTAAGGATGGGTAATTGGTATTAAAATTTAAATATTACTGCAAATGAATAAACATTTTAAAGCATTTTCATTGCAAAAATTTACATAATAATCAAACAAATTAACTCAATGCATTTTGTTCATTTTATTTCAGATCTAATATGTCGGTGTTAATTTGACATAAATCATGTCTGTGTTACGAATATCGATTTGATCTTTGCATCTGCTAACTTAAGTGCCACATAGGCACGTACCTAGTGAGCGTGATCTTATGCCTCAGGTTTCAACGCGTTCTTTTAACATATGGATTGATACAGATTATGCAATCGGGGTCTATGTCGTTTGAGAACGGTTAGTTACAGACCAATCAAATGACTTCTTTCCATGTTTTTGCAGTTTTTTCCTGGCTGTAGCATTTCAGATATCGGATGGGAATAATATGTCCGTTTTGTATGCTTATTTTCCCGATCGGAACATCGCTCGGCCATTTCCGTCAGGTATTGAGGTAAACTCGGAAGTAGCTGTAGAAATACACATCAATTTGACGTGTTTGGTGATTCGCCTCTGTGCGGATTGCACCAGATATCTTACAACAGGCCACAGAACACAATTAATTTTACTATATATTCTCTACATTTGTTTCTCAGTACTGAACTTTCCACTGTGTGACAATCAATACAAATCATATGTTAATCTAAAATACCTTCAAAGATGACTTTACGGTGAAGTTCTTGTCAAGGGTTGACCTGCATTTTTTTGTGAGGCTGAATTGTAAACAAAACACCATGCAATGGAACACAGATTTCCCTTCCGGATCATCACCAAGGCCTTATTACTCACTGTGCACTGTCGCCGAAATACACACAGACAACCACACCATAAGCTTATATTCTAAAGAATAAACAATTGCCTTTAAATCCTTACCAAGAATGCCTAAATCTAACTCTTGTATCACCATCAAACGGAGACAGGAAAAAATGATCTAAAAATAGACTGGGACTACATTCGTGGGTACTGAACCGGAATTATTAATTGTGGTCTGATTCCAACAGCAAAGGTGGAGAATGTTTTTATTTGATGTCTCCTTTCGCCTCCATATTTTGTCAAATGTGAACGAAAGTAGTTCAGAATATACTGTTCTATGGCGACCGATTACATCGGAGCTTCTTTCTCGACTGCAAGGAAAATGCCAAGGATGTTCCGATTGCGTAGTTTCCGTAACACCACGGTGTACTATGCGTAGTTACCATATACATTTTACATAACCAACTGCAATCTACACAGCAGTGTCATCGATCCAAAGAAATAGTCATTGATGTCTAGACTGTTAGATGATCCAATTAATGTTATAAATTCCACAGTTCACCTATTTTAACAAAAAGAAAACCAGACGTATATCCATTGTTCTAATGAGAACAAAGAGAAGTGGCAGAAGAAGAAGAAAAATGAAAAAGGCCTTAATATGGAAATACAGGTTTGAATAACACACATAAAGGCCGATGTATTCCCTAGCAGCGGAAACAAGTAGTTCCAAATGTGATATCGCCACTGTGGCGATATAATTTTTCTTACACCCATATATTTCTATATCTCACTATGAAATGTATGAAAGCCGCTTTTTCACATTTTGCATTGGATTTTTATGCAGGTAGGTACGGGAGAGGTTTGCAAATACATTTATAGGTGAGACTAATACATGACAATTTTAAAACCTGGATAGAAACCCTTTAATAAATGTGTGTGTGATTTGGACATTTAACGTAGCTTTTAACAATTTTTCAATCATATCGCTACGATGTCTGCAGTGTGGCAGTTTATAGTGATGTCTTGCACTGGGGTATCATGCCTCAGACATGTAGCATCATGTCCCACCCAGTCACATTATCCTGACACCAGGTCGACAAGTTCTAGCACTAACCTCTTAATGCTGAGCGCATAGCGAAGCAGCTGTTAGTACCATTTTTATAAGTCTTTCGAATGACTTGGCCGAGGTTTAACCCGCGACCTCCCGCAAACGAGGTAGACGCTCTAACCACTAGGCCACTGGTGCGCTCTCTTTAATAAATAGGTGATTCTGTTTTCAAACTGGCCATCTAGTGTACCAATAGGTAGAGCCGACTCGAGTGTGTATCATAGTCTTTATGTAACACGGAATACATTTTTTACTTGCTATGTATGTAATCCCAATGAATATTTTTTTTTTCAATTATTCAGCGTGTTACTGTATGACGTTGAAATACGACTTCATCCTCAAATACTCATTTCCGAAATCTCCGTGTCAAGCTAATGTGGTCGCCGGCGCAACAATTGCCAAAAATGTGAAAATAAATTATATCGGGGATATTTTATAAAGCAGGGATTGGGACCTCGTCAGAACTGCCAGAGATCAACTATTTAAACAAACGTATCATCCTTTGCAAATGTTTATTTAATTATTTACTATATGACTAATGTCACCTACTCTCTTCCATCTACAAAACTACATTCTCCTATTTTCAAACCCAAAAGAACGGGGGGGGGGGGGGGCATTGATTCACCGTCATAAAAAACCCATGTTGTATTGGTTCGATGGATATTTTTTTTTCTGCAGTTGTATTATAGCAATTCTTTGTTGGACGGATTTAACACTTAACACTATAAAAGTAAGTATACATTTCTCTATGCGAAGTAGAAATGTTAGTTTCATTTTGGAGCCACATATAGAAAGATAGAGTGCATACCACCCCTAAAAATGTATGTATGTATGTATGTATGTATGTATGTATGTATGTATGTCTGTCTGTATGTATGTATGTATGCATGCATGTATGTATGTAGGTAGGTAGGTAGGTATGTAGATATGTATATATGTAGGTAGGTTGGTAGGTGATGGATGGTTGGATGGATAGGTGGGTGGGTGGGTGGGTGGATGTTTGTGTATGGATGGATGGATGAATGCATGGATGGATACATGCAGGATGCATGCATGGATGGATGCATGCATGCATGCATGTATGTATGTATGTATGTATGTATGTATGTATGTATGCATGCATGCATGAAAACTGATGCAATTACAAGTTTTCTTTCCATACTTAGAAGAAAACTCCGGTGCAGTTTTGGTTTCCATTAATCTTTAATGAAAGCGTCGCCTTCTGAGATTATGCCCCATTTGCAATAAATGGTATCGACAATTATTTGTATAACACTCGTCTCAAAGTATGATCCCGTGCTACTCAACAAGCAGGAATGCACGTGTCGACTTACTCCGCTTTGGTGAAAATTATCTTGATTTGAGTTTGTCATTATGCGGATGCTAATTTGGCAACATAAGCATCTCTTGAGACGCGGCCTGAAGATCTTCAGACATAATGACGAAATGTTCCACAAACGCTTTAAGTTAAGTGTTGTAATACAGCGTTCTTGGGAAATTATGTAAAGAGATTTCGAGAGATCTTAAAGGTGGCATAACCATGTGGGAAGTCGTGCCATATGCATACTTGAAACGAAGTTAAAATGACATTATGTAGTTAATAAAATCACCGCTTATACTCGCTTATAAATCGAGTTCAACTGCACACTACATAGACTAAGATCTGAATAGCAATTTTATGCGTCGGCAGATCAGAGTCTATGTTCTTTGTTCTAATGATTACTCCTTTCAAAATTATACAGACCTAGATCTGCCGCCGCTGTATGCGCCGGCAGATCTGGGTCTATGCAGTTTGCAGCTGGACTCGACGTATAAGCGGGTATATACGGTACTACACTTCATTTATTCTCTTTTCTGAACATTTTTATCTATGGATCCTATGGATAGTATAATAATATATCGTGGAATGTACATTTCCTTCTGC
This sequence comes from Megalonaias nervosa, assembly GCA_016617855.1. Classification (NCBI taxonomy): domain Eukaryota; kingdom Metazoa; phylum Mollusca; class Bivalvia; order Unionida; family Unionidae; genus Megalonaias; species Megalonaias nervosa. The sequence continues at coordinate 2,275 of JAECUM010055645.1, read as the reverse complement.
GGAGAAACACTTGATTTAAATTAAGCAACAAAATTAATGATTGAAATTTCCTTCATTCCGTTTGGAAACAATACACCACGTATTATTGTAAAAACGTTGTCTGAAGCATATGATGTTACCCTGAGACTGATTCCCTCTATTCTTCGACAAATATAGTGAACAATAGCACTGTAGAAGGGATTATAAAATATTCTAACAATTTCATTTTTATTTCTTATGATATCCGAAATCAAACAATTTCCTGTAATGGTGTACCGGTCGTAGCACAAGGAAAATGTACCCAGTTAAATACATTTATCTAAATTTTAAAGTTGCATTTCAAATTGTAATTTAAGAGTAAATGATTTCGGGATTTGTCATATATTACTGCGTCTTTCAATGCAGCTTTGTCAATAAATTTAAAAAAATAATCTATTCAGGACGCTTTTAAAGGTTAATTTGCCTTCAACAACCACACTAGATACTTGTTATTCATGCCTCGGTCCTATACTCCTCAACAAATTTGATAAAAATTCGATATTTGTACGGAGAAGTTTTAATTCGAGATACATCCATGGTACACGTTTTACGATTGTGACGCAAGTAGTATGCACTTTTTGGTTATCTATTCTGTTAAAATGTAACAACATTCCATTTAATGTCATTCCATACTAAACTGTACCACAATATGTAATTATATTCAATTTGGAAATATATATTGGTTTGTTTTGTTTTCTTTTTAATGTTTTCGTTTTTACATAATATGACATACAAAGGAGGAAATGTAATATTTTCAACAACGAGATTCCAGATACTTGCTGCATTTATGCTTCATATTTGCTGGAGCGACCAAATTCAACTATTTTTTGCATCACTGACGAAAATGCATTGCAAAAGCAATTTGTTTGGCATACACCATAGCTGATCTTCAAAAAAACTCCAAAAGAAAGAAAGAAATGGGTAAGCAAGACATTTGTAATGCATATTAAATGTGCTAACTGTTGTTCCTTCAGGTATGAGAGTGCACCGACACATTGATGAATTGCTATAGCAAATTGCTGCAACAGATCATCAGGTCTTGAGTACCGTAATGAGCCCCATTGAAAGCATATTAAGGGAAAGATTTGAAGTACACCATCGAAGCTAGTGCATTTGTACGTCTTCTCTCTCTCTCTCTCTCTCTCTCTCTCTCTCTCTCTCTCTCTCTCTCTCTCGGGCAAGTTTTATAGAATTGGGCGTCATTTAAATATGAAATAGACATTTGTTTGTCCGTATGTCTTTTACACCGCCGTCATTAATCTTAGTCTTATTCGCCATCACGGTAATTAACATATTATGCTTGGGTCATTGTCACGTGGAAGGATATGGTTGATTGAAACCTTTTCTTCACTTCAAAATTATGCGTGGATTGTTATTTTTCATGACGAATTTTGAGTCATTAATTAAGCAACGTTTTGAAAAAGCGTATTATTGTACCCTCATCTATGCACTGCCTTAATGTTTTGTAGGAAGTATTGGTCAAAAAACCAAAAAAGAAACAAGAAGATGAAACACCATCGACAAAAAAAAATAGTTTGGCCACGTCTGGTTGTTCTAACATGGTCCAACGCATCAATCCATATATATGTTGTTGGGACCAGCAGATGCTACTGGGTAACGTGTGTTCTCTTTTCTATGTTATTCAATGTGTTTGTGGTCCAAAACCACCATACGAAAGTCATGTACCTATTAGTAAGTCATCAAAATATTTGAAAGTGTCATAAAAATATTTGAAAGTATCTAAAATGTTTTATACCGACTTGCAGTTGTGCAGTCTCCAGTGTAGTATTTCTTCGTTGATTTATGTTGGAATTTAGTGGGAAAAAAAACTTTCTAAGTAATATTCATTGTTTTTAAACATGCCGGATATTGGTACTATTATTTCTGTACAGCTTACGTTAGTTATTCAATAAAGCTAAAAGGATATTATATTCACATTAAAACAGGAATCAGTAACAGTCTAGCAAAGAAAGGAATAATTATGTAGCCACTAGTATTTATTCAGTTACTCTATGTATATGCTAGTGAAGTACCCTTGTACATACAAAAGCTTGCCCATTCACACAAGAACGATGCCAAGTTTTTAAGAACGAAAACAATAGCTACCGTATTTCTTAGACGCTAATGCTTTTCTGAAAGATAGGCACATTTATTGAGTACTTTATCATGATTAAATTTTCTTGAGGTGACATGGATAGTATTTTAAAACCATCTGTCCATCTGACCATCCGTCTGTACGTTTGTCTCCCAGTGCGTC
>JAECUM010055644.1:0-13374 GCA_016617855.1 Megalonaias nervosa | reverse complement strand
GGTTTGTGTGGTAATTGATCACGCATAAAAAAAACCTCTGAAATTTTTTATATTTAATCGCGTAGCAGCATCGAGTAAATCAAAATTGGACAACAGGAAAATCAGCGAGCACCTGGAATTCTTAATCCGCTCCTGTATCGAGTTCCTGGAAGTCTCAGACCTAGACCTGTTCAGAATCGTCTTCTTTTTTTTAATCCTTTCCCTGTTACTTTCTTTAATGCCATTCCAGCAGCTGTTCCAACTGCACCTAACGCAGCTGCTTTTGCAACAGCTGGGGCTGCAGCGGCTATTATTCCTGGAATAGCTGCAAGAAGTGGAAATATACCACCCGTCTTAGCAATGTCTTTAATGGCACCCGCAGAAAGATTTACGCGTATACCTTTCTTTGATTGTTTGGCTTCCGCGAAATGTTTATATTGGCGTTCTGTCAGCGATAGTTTATTCGGACCACCTGTGATTTGTTCTCGCTCTAGTGATATTTTTACTCCACAATTTTTCTTTGATGTTGATTGAAGTTTTTTAATCTGACCAGGAGTCAGACTGACACTAACATGATGATATGACATTTATAATTTTATTCATGATCTAATTACATGTTTTCTACTGGTGCATCAATGACTCTCATTCGTCCACCAACACCTTCGAGTAGCATTGTTTTATCGCTGAGTATAACGGCGATTGCTCTATAATTAGCAATAGCTCCTCTTGTCACACAAGCTCGAAAGTGAATATCAACAAGAGATTGCCTAAATAAATCCAAGTGTTCCAGCGAAAAATAATAGATCGGATAAGCATTGTAAAATCTAGCTGTGATATTTGTAAACCCGATCAACATTTTGATCACGTCCCAAAAATGACATTAAACGATGATATGCACGTGCTACATGATTTTGATCAAAATTTAATAAAATATCCTTGGATGGTTCTTGATGTCCATTTATCCTTAAAGAAACCTCAGAAACACCGAGTTTGTCAAATATCATTATGCTATGTGTTTGTGAATTTACTCGTGTGGTATCTTGGAGCGCAATAAATATAAGTTGCGGTGCAAAGACACCTTTCTGTGATGCTATCTGCCATGTGAATAAACCATTAATGTTACTTTGAACACTATCTGTGGTCATCGTCAACCATGATAACATCGATTTACTGCCTTAATTCATGAAAGAAAGCAACCGTTCTTCTTCAGGTAACGTGGGTGTCATTACTGGCATCCACAATGAAAGTTTTGTCAGCGTTACTTTAGCAGCATCACCAGCAGATCGCCATATTGCATCATCATCTGTAGCCTTTCGTACGAGTACAACCATGTGCTTTGCTCCGAAAATAAGCTTTCTGACATTTCTGCAAAATCCAAAAATGTGTGATAGTGGAATCGCACATGAAAACAATCTACTGTCGCCTTTCAGTATTGATCGACATGCTGCAACTCCTAGGTTGAATTCTGGATTAGCGCCATGAACCACCGGTTCCATATCTGCAGCTGTGACTTTTTTTTGGTCGTCTTATATTATATGGTCTGTAGTTAGGGTGGTCAGAAGTGTCCTTGGTAAACATCATTGATGGACCAGCTGATCTTGAATAATCGTCGCTGTGTCTTTCTAGACCCAATATCGTTGTGGCAACGTCGACGTCTTTTTGAATCGATTCAATAGGCCTTCCGTCGATGATATACATAGCACTGTCAAACAACGCCATGATACCATTATTAACAAAACCAGCGCTAAAATCAGCTCCATATTCAGTATTATCTGTTTTTAAAATTTCACCTTCTACTTCAATAAACGCCTCAGCGGGCAAGAAATATCAACTTGTATCTTGAACTTGCAGCTCAGTTCGTCCACGCTGATTTGGCTGTCGTGCATCATAAGAATAATACTGATAATCACGTATCGATTCATCTTTGAGAACTGGCGCATCCATGTCAAATGCGGGATCAGATATGCATTTAAACATCTTTATTATATTTGTTACCGTCTAACACGAAAACCACTTCCTGCTATCAGACTAGCGGTTATATCTTTTTCTTTTTCACCAGCTAACTCTGCTAATTTTGTATTTGCGGCTTGATTTATTATTTTACTAACATTTGCAGTGCTGGCCAGTTTCACTGGTAGCTGAGGTTTTCGTCGTATTAATCGTACTAGTCTATCCTTGATTGCCGAAAATGCTTTGTTGGCAACATCACCAACAGCACCAATACCTTTTTCATGAACAACGTCAATAGCTTTCATTCCCAGTTGTTTTGCAACCGGTATTGCTTTTAGGGTTCTCCTTCTGAATAAACCCTGAACAACATCTCCGATTCCATCTCCGTAGAATGCTTTATATACTGGTAATTGCGAATTTATCATTCTTATCATGGTCGGTCCACGTTGAGCATTATGTATAATCATCTTATTATAATAATTATATCTAACTGCTTAATCACTGTAATAATCATCGGCAGTTTCATTGATGAGGGATCGATAAACATTAATGTCCATGATACCACCTGTAAATAATCATTGACAAATAGCAGCTGCTTCATTAATGATTTCTGGAGAATTATTACCGGCTCGTTTTCCGCCGATCAGAATTTCAAGTCGATCAACATCGGCAAGGACATTACCGGGACAAGTAATAAGACCACTTCCCGTTGTACCAAGACCACTTCCAGTTATTTCTTCTTACTCAATACGATGTGGGGTTTATAGCAATTTTTCTGGCGATGATGTATATCCAGGTAAGGGCGCTCTTCTTGCTTCATTCACTTGTTTCTCAAATTTTGCAAAATGACCTTTATATTTACCAGTGATTCTAGATATACCATGAGACTTTCTAAATCAAAAGGAACCAATTTTTTTCTGGAATACTATCGGTATTTGGATCTAATAATTTATCACGATATGAATATCCTGTTGCGGCAAGCGATCTAGTGTTTTTTCGAAGCATCCTACGATCCTATTCGGTAAATCAGGCTGGTGGTTTTGGTCTTGGTTCTGGTCCTGGCGTAACAAGATCTTTTACATCACCGACCTCCTTACGAACTTTCTCAACACTCTCAAGTACTTATTGTATATCTTCTTGTAATCGTGGCTCAGTTGGAAGTTCTCGCAGAATCTTTTTTGTTTTCTTTGTTCGTTCTGCTATTTTTCCAGTTGCTTTAGCGGTTTTCTCCAACGCGGGAAGAAGATCTTTGGTAGCCTTCGTAAATAATTGTTCTGCACCTTCTGCTTGACACCATTACGAAGCGGAAGATATTTTTTAATTGCCTCTAATCGCTCTCGAGCTAATCTAGCTGAGTGAGCTTCATCAATCATTATTGATATAACAATGGTTTAATTACAGCAGCAGCGAGGGTGAAACGACCACGCGTGCGTAACGTAGACGTAGCAGAGTCGCATAAAAATTTGGAAAATACACGTCAATGAACGAGTATCAAAAACGAACTAACCCACAAGATTTCGTTAACGCGGTCTGTTTCCCACAGTAACGAAATATGCTCGGTTAACGGAATCGGTTTGACATTATTGACCTTGTTTTCAGTCTTTATAGGAACCTTTAGTTTTCGTAAATAAGGTTTCCAGCAAAATGGTCTGTTCACCCTCTCTGCTGCTATTATTATTCTTATTAACTCCCATATCTCTTGCCTTGGATGTCATATAATTACAACATCTGTATAATTTTGTTTCAATTACACTGAAATATCACCATGGTTAATAAGTCCTGTTTAATTCATATCCATTATTTATTTGAAACCTTTTGAAATGTCTGAAAAATTCCTGAAACTTCAGTAAAATACTATATAATGATCAAAATTTTAGTGAAATCTCACCAAAGTTTTAGTAAACTCTCATAAAACTTTCAACGAAATGTTAGAGATCTCACCAAAATTTAAGTGAAAGTTTTGGTCAGTTTTGTGAAATCTCACAAATATTTCAGTGAAATTTTAGTGAAGTATCACCAAAATTTCAATTAAAGTTTTGGTCAAGATACTTGTGAAATCTCACCAAACTTGAGGTGAAATGAAAAAGACTTAAATGATGCCATCATGGATAAGGTTTTGTATGCAAGAATGAAAATGAGGACAAGAAAAACCTAAATCTTATTTGATAATTTCTGTCAAAATAAAATTTATGATCCATTTTAAAAATGATTGTGAATATTTATCATTGATTCCCAATAATGTCTACGAATCATTAGGCAGTTTAATAGAAATCTGAAGCCGATTTTTTATTGGATGATATTTATGTAGACATTTTAGGCAGCCTGATTTTAGACAGAAACCTTAGGCGGATTTTTATTTCAGGTGTAAGTTTCAGGCGGGTTTTTTTTTCAGGTAGAATTTTATTTCAGGCAGAAATCTTAGATGGATATTTTTTTTGTTTAAGCGGAAACTTAGGACAACTGATCTGCATATTTTGCCTAAAATTCTACCAGAAATCCACCTAAAGTCTGCAAGGTGGAATAACATTTTGACATTTTCATTACTGGATCGGTTTCTGCAGGTATTTCCATCTAATTAGGCAGAAGAAAAGATTCCACCTAGCAACAGACAGAGTAGTTTGCATATTTTGAGCTATATTCCACCCTGAATCCCCCTAAAAGTGATAAGGGGAATCTAGGCTAAATAAGCGGAATAAACAGATTCCGCATAGTAGAAGGAATAAACAAATTCCTCCTAGTAGGCGGAATAAACAGATTCCTCCTAATAATAGATGGAGTAATTTGCATATTTCGGGCCATCTTCCACCCTGAATCCGCCCTGAATCCACCTAAAATTTATAATAAGTGGAATCTAGGCTTTAGGTGAAATCCGCTTTAAAATTACACCTGGAATCTGGTTAAAGTCAGGGCGGATGTTTTCATATGGGGTGTGAGAAAGTTTACATTAATGTGATAGATGAATCCACGATGAAAAATATTCATTATAAAGTTGGTCTCTTAGTATATGTTTCAATATTATTATGGTATGTATTAACTCTTACTGATATCTGTCATGTAATTTGAATGTGTTATGGCTTTTTTGCAGATTGTAGAAGCAGGTGCTTTACCTTTATTTATCAAGATGCTCGAAAGCAATGATGTACGTGAGCAGGCTGCATGTGCTCGGTGTATTTGGACACTTTCATTTAGAAAGGAAGCATGTACAAGAATTATCGAATTTCCCAAGCTTGTGCAAATGCTAGAGAAATTGACTGATTCTGATGATAAGACTTTGCAGGAAAATGCCAAGGGTGCCCTATGGATTCTGAATGGAGAAAATGAGGCATCAAAAGCTGCAACAAGTATGTACTGTTGAGATATCAGTATTTGTCATTATCCCATATGGATTAATGCATCCCCTGTATGTACTGTTGAATAATTAATCACTTGCTTTGACATCAGTATTTATCATTATCCCATATGGATTAATGCATTCCCTGTATGTACTGTTGAGTAATTATCACTTGCCTTGATATCAGTATTTATCATCATCCCATATGAATTAATGCATCCCCATTATGTACTGCTGAGTAATTATCACTTGCTTTGATATCAGTATTTATCATCATCCCATATGAATTAATGCATCCCCATTATGTACTGCTGAGTAATTATCACTTGCCTTGATATCAGTATTTATCATCATCCCATATGAATTAATGCATCCCCATTATGTACTGCTGAGTAATTATCACTTGCTTTGATATCAGTATTTATCATCATCCCATATGAATTAATGCATCCCCATTATGTACTGCTGAGTAATTATCACTTGCCTTGATATCAGTATTTATCATCATCCCATATGAATTAATGCATCCCCATTATGCTGCTGAGTAATTATCACTTGCCTTGATATCAGTATTTATCATCATCCCATATGAATTAATGCATCCCCATTATGTACTGCTGAGTAATTATCACTTGCTTTGATATCAGTATTTATCATCATCCCATATGAATTAATGCATCCCCATTATGTACTGCTGAGTAATTATCACTTGCTTTGATACCAGTATCATCATCCCATATGAATTAATGCATCCTTGTATGTACTGTGAGTAGTTATCGCTTGCTTTGATATCAGTATCATCATCCCATATGAATTAATGCATCCCCTGTATAAGACAAGAGAGACATTACAAAATATTGGAATATTTTGATTCACTTGTTCAGTTTCTTCTACCATAGTAAAGGAAGATGTTTCAGGTTTACTGGGTACATGGCCTGAAATGCACTGAAGTATTTTAGTCTCAACTTAAACATTTGTGTTCAACCCATCAATCCAGTTAGACAAATTTGAAATCTGGTTTAATCTTGTCCAGTCAAATGTCTTATGTATTGTAATTTGTTTATATTGGCATTCCAAGTTAATACAACATGAGTCATTTTTTAAATAATTTTGCAAGAATAAAGAATATTTTGGCCAAAGCAATAGTAATGCTGCACATGGCCTTGGACAACATCATGCTTTGTACTTGGACTATACAACCTCCCCATGATAGGTCTGTTGTACACAAGACAATTTGTGTTTGGTAAATCAATTGGTAAAACCTTTATCTATCAAGGAACTTTTCAGAAGTAAGAATTATTTAAGAACAGTTCATCATAATAGTTTAATAAATACGCATATTTGCGTTTTTATCGACTGACATGGTGTTGCTAATACATCAGGCTGCCATTAGTAATTTCTTGCAGCTGTTAATCAAATTTCAGAAATGAAGACAATTCAAGAAGGTGTACTTGATTAACCTGATACCTAATCTAAAGTATATCATGAAAAGATTAGCAGTGTTGCAAATAAGAAGATAAAATTATATTTATTAGACATTAGTCACAGTATATTTCCCAATAGCTCAAGAAACAAGAGCTACAATATCACAAAGCGCACTTGACTGACACAGTTCAATCAGTTGGCATGTGACTGATGCTGATACAAGTTTAATCAAGTGGCATGGTAAATGTCTTGATACATTGTTGGGCATCAAACACATGACTGATGCCAATATGCTGGAGATTTCCCGTACTGTGTAGTTTTAAGTTCATGTTGCCTCTGTTTGATGTAAATTAATTGATTCTAAGAGATTTTTTTGGATGGAACTCATCAGTAATGGAATTTTCATGACTCCCTGGAAATACCTATTGTTTCTATACATGCTTAAGCTTTAATAACTTAAGATGAAAGAAACAAACACCATGGCAGCTTTTGATGCATCCACACACCTTTGCCTTTATAGTTATAGGCCTTTTCAATAAGGGTTGTTGTCTCCCCCTAGTAGGAACTCTTCAGTGCATCTTATGCGCATGTGTTAGCTGCCGCCTCTGGGGGCTACCGATTCATCAGCTGTCAAAGAATGCCTGTGGCAAAAACCCGCAAGTATTGTTGCATTTGTAGCAATTTCAGAGGGAAGGAAATAGATGGGAAAATAATATCATTGCACAGATTTCCTGCAAGATGTAAACTACGTTAGAGTTTGGGTTCAGCGGTCATGGCTAGTACGGAAAGATTCACTTACACAGCTAACAGCCAAATGTGTTCTGATCGTTTTCTGAATAGAAGTGGGCCGTCAAAAGAGCATCCAGTACCTTCAGTTTTCCTGAACAAGGTGTTTCAAACGTCGGTAAGTGGCTACATTGAGTACTATTATGTTCCATCCATTTTAAACGAGATGTGGGGTAGGATTTATTCTTATTCTGTGGTTTTTATTCAGCTGTGATCAACTGCATTGTGTATGCTTTTAAACAAATAGGCATATTCCATATTTAGCTTATTAAGTGTACTCCTCACTGTGATGTGTTAATACAGATGTTCAGAGATAACAAAAATTGTGCATTTGCATGTAGTCTGCTACTGCATTGTAGTTTAATCTGATGTTGTACTGACCTTTATCAACTGGTGTATTGTCTTTAAATGTCTACCCATCCAGTACTTAAAGGAAATGCTGTAACTTACACCAGCACCAGCTTTAATTGTGCATGCTACACATGTATATGTAAATGTTAATTAGCTGTTAAAAAAAAAATTATATTTGTATAATTATTTAATTTCAGAATATGGAGAGTGAAACCTTGGAACTTGCCAATAGTGACTTTCAACTAAATGAAGATATGGAACAAGGTGACATTAATGAACAACAGAGTGATGACGAGGATGATTCAAATAATATTTCAGAACCATTTATAGCAAAAACTGAATCACCCCTGACACCTCTATACATTTACTTGATTATTGTGGACCAATAAATTTAAAAGATATTGCCACCAGTCATAAAACCGCTCCGGTGGCCTAGTGGTTAGAGCGTCCGCCTCGGATGCGGTAGGTCGCGGGTTTTGAACCCCGGCCGAATCATATCAAAGACTTACAAAAATGGTACTAACAGCTGCCTCGCTTGGCGCTCAGCATTAAGAGGTTAGTGTTAGGACTGGTCGGCCTGGTGTCAGGATAATGTGACTGGGTGGGACATGATGTCACATGTCTGCGGCATGATGCCCCAGTGCTAGACATCACTAGAAACTATCACACTGCAGACATCTTAGCGATAGGACTAAATAATTGTTAAAGCTACGTTAAAAATCTAAATCACACACACACACACACACACACGCCACCAGTCATATTAACAACCAATCAACACAAACCAATACCCTTCTGAGGATAGATATTTCTGCACAGTGTGATTTTAATGAAATGTCACCTGAATGTGGCATCCCTGTTAACAAAGTGACAACTGTAGATTCTGGGATACAGGTTAATTCCCCTGTTTTAACATTTAAGGATATTGAAAATGATGACCAAAAAATGCTATTTTATACTGGAGTTCCAAATTCAGCTATTTTCAAGGCATTATTTGATGAAATTAAGGATGATGCTACAAGTCAGACAGCTCGTTATGGTGCTACAAGTGGAAAGGGACGTCCAAGACACTTGCGTCTGATAGATGAATTATTTCTTGTCTTGATGCGATTGAGACTAGGCTTGTTACTGGAAGATTTAGCTGATCGATTTAACATTGGAACGTTGACATGTGGAATGATTTTTAATAAGTGGATTGATTATTTGTATATACAGTTAGATTTTCTAATCCAATAGCCTTCAAGACGTGCTGTGGATGAACATATGCCACTTTGTTTCAAGGAAAAATATCCAAATTGTAGGGTGATAATTGACTGTACAGAGTTATGCACGGAAACGCCTAGTTTCTTACAGCACAAATCTTTGATGTACAGTGATTACAAAGTACATGACATGGAAAGGGCTAATTGGAATTAGTTCAGCTGGGGTTGTAACATTTGCATCAGATTTGTGGGCACGGAGTGCAAGTGACAAACAAATTACTAAAGACAGTGCCCTGGTTGACATGTGTGAACCTGGAGATGCCAGTATGGCAGACAAAGGATTCCTTATTTCAGACATCACAACCCCAAAAGGTGTCCATCTCATCATTCCTCCATTTAAACAAAGGAAAAAACAGTTCTCCAAAAGAGAAGTGCAACAAACACGAACAATTGCAAATCTTCGTATCCATGTTGAGAGACAGATGGAAAGGATAAAAAATTTTAATATTCTTAAAACTTTTATGCCTATAAATGTCACAACAAGTAACAAAGATATGGAAGATATGTACAAGATTAACAAATTTACAGCCACCACTTTGCAAAGCAAATTAGTAGTATAATACTTTAATTTAGATGTATTACAGCAGTCTGTTATGACCATCTGCATGACATTACTTTCAAATTTTTGTGGCAATAATTTTGACTTTTAAAATCACCTGCCTATATAACAATACATATTTAAAACTCATTTAGTAAACATGTCAACTGCAGTTTTAATAAAGAAAACATTAAACTCTTCAGTCCATATTGCTGTGTAACCTTTTATTCAAATCTCATTGGGTCAATAAATTACTTGAAATGTCACTTTATGTTATTAATTTGACAGTCATTTTTTATTTCTCTTTCTCATCATCACTGACCGACTGGTAGAGAAGAACACCTCTAAGCACACATGTTGTGTACATTTCAGGAATAATTCCTTTCAAGTAGAAAGAATTTAGTTTTTCTACCATAATATTTCAGAATTCTAAATTCAATGGAATGCGTTGAATAGATGGTGGTTGCTTCAAAGTCCAAACCACAAAATCACACCAATCCTTGCCCGTAATGGCCATTTGTCCTTGCACTTGAAAATAATATTCATGCTTCCTTTTTAAGACTGCATTGCCATGGAGGTCTAATGTGCAGAAGAAATCTGAATCTTGAGCACATTCACTTGGAGATTTAAATTTCCATCTGTTGGATGCTGGACACTTTATTTCCAGTAACCCTGAGGAATCTTGACAACAAGGATCATGAACAACTCAATCTGGGCTTGCACCCAAATGAGGAAAAAGTGTGTTAACATAAAGCCCACATGGTGTCACATGAAGATCTGGATGAGGTTTTGTCATGATATTTATGTAAGTTCTCTGGGCTGCAGGTTCATGATCCCTAACCCATTTGACATAATTGTTATCAAATGATGTATAGCCCATGATAACTTTTACTAAATTGTCTGGTCGAGTAGTTTCTTTATGCATTACCACTTGGCCAAACTTTGAACTTGTAATTCTCCCTTTGTGGTATTCCATCCACCTATTGTTAGTATGCTGACCTCTCGTTCCAAGTTCTATTTTGACACATTGTTCTTTAGAATAGGATATGTTTCTGAAGTGTTTATGGAAATGAACTGTGGCGCTTTCAGAAAATAAATCTGTTTTATCAGAAAACATGAAGTCAGTGTTGTCGTTGAGTGCTGGTATGCTATCTTCTTCATCCTTGATCTTCTCAAAATTAGTTAACCATCCAGCTTTGGACTTTAGCTTTAAAAGCTTTTGTCTAAACCTTTCAGCATTAACAGTTGGTTTTAATGATGGCTCCTCAATATTTTATAGTGAGTGGCGAAAGGAAAGATCCATTGATTTCTTAGGACTAAGATGTCGTTTCCTGGGATTATTCCATTTTGATTTGGCAGAAGTCGAAGCATTAGTTCCATCTTTGTTCTTTTCAGATATATCCACCAGTGCATATAACATTGCCCCGATATGATTGCAGGCTTCACCCAGACTAAAAAAAACAAAGTCAAGAAAAAGAACTTGTGTGCAAGGTCCCTCACAGTTATATATGTATAATTAAATATATATTGTAATAAGTGATTAAATTTAACTAGGGGTAGGTAGGGTGAGGGTATGTTGTAAATGCATAGCCATTTATTTTGTCTATTATTTCAATTGATTTTTTTAAGTATAATTAATAAAGTATGGTGCACATTTTAGAATTTTTTTTAACAATATATTTGAGTGTTTTTTAAACCTGGAACTTGGATATTTAAATAACTCAACCACAAAGTACAGGATATGCAGATTTATATTTTAAGACAATTTGAGAAGATAGGAAAATTTATGTCCTTTTTTCTTTAACAAAAAGATTTGTGTGGCATCCGGGTTTGACATTACGTTTTAATAAAGCAAGTATCACAAGACAGAATATATAAAAATGATATAGTTACCCAGCAGTACAACTGCAATCTGCTGAATTCACATTTCCAGTGACTTTGGACAGACTGACCCATACAATATAATCCTTCTTAGCACTGTTTGATAGTGACAGTATCACTTGACGTCTCACGAAACAATGTGAACATTCATCCGAAACATTATTAAATTAAACATTGTATATGTGCCGGTCTTGAAAAAGCACTTCACTCTTCAACTGTTGCTTTGCCTTCATTGTCAAAACTAAATAATTGTAAACGTCATTGTCTGTAAAATTAGGAATGTTACACAGATCTTTCGTCCAATTATTCAATGACGACGGCGATGGCATTTTCTCGCCAAGAGGAGTGACCAGTTTCTCGTTGTCCTTGAATTGTGTCCCTGCTGATCGTTTAACGAAATAATTTACATCTTGTAGGCCCAATACTTTAATTCCCTTCGCTCGCTTGACTAATTCTTCTTTTCTCCCACTAACATTCTGTTCACGCTGTCTCAGGTAAGATTTAAATTCCGGGATTTTACACCTTTCCAAAGCGTCATCGTTTGAATAGCTTATTGTAGCGAGTAATCAAGATCGATAAACATGGCCCCCAGAAGTTGATTAAATGATGACAGTGCCCCCTATCTAAGGGAAGTAAGTAACTTATTGAAAAGGCTTATATACGCATTTATTTTACACTATGAAATACACAAGACTGCAATGTTAAAGCCCAATGTGATGCACAGAAACAGATGTCCATGATAAAATTCAGGATAAAGCAATCCAGTATGCAAACTTTTTCACTGTAGTGAACCTTGTGTTTTAACATTACAGTGTGACCCCGCTATAATACGGTAGTTGGAAGCCATAGAACCCAACTGTGTTATAGACTGAACCATGTTATAAGCAACCAGGTCAGTTAGCTGAAGAAAATGATGCATGTACCTCCAAAAATGGGGGGGGGAGGTAATATATGCGGGTGGTAAAATACGTGCTTTATTGGCACAGTTACCATCTTAAATCGATGCTTATTAAATGAGAAATACACCTGTAGTGAAAACAGAGAAGGCGTATATAATATTTTACTTTATTTAGAGAACCACGGATTGGTACATATACGTTTATACCGTTTATATATACATGTCTAATGTATAGCATGAATAGAGTATCAACACCGTGTACTCACCCGCGAATCTCATCACATACATTGAATCCACAATACAAGTAATTCCATTGAAAATATGCACACATATAGAGTTAAAATAATCAATAATTTTGTCACAGTTCATATATGGTCTAAATTCAGAGGAAAAACATAGCACAATCACGTAATTAATGATGAAGCACATTTACTTTTCAGTAAGTCCCAAGTCAGTAAAAGTCGGTTTGTGTTTTAAGCCGCTATTGGTAGTGTTCAGAAGCATAAACTTTTTACCTGCAAAAAGGATACTTTCACGGCACCGTAAAACATGTTCCAGTCACATTGGAAAATGAAAAAATCCATCAGATTCCATTGCTTTTATTTAAGTTTGGTACTGACTTCCTTGAAGAAAGGTTCTTAGTTTTTGTTGAAGATTGTAGTCTGCTTTCTTTGATGAATGGTGCATGTGTTATTGAAGTCACCACTAAAGGACAGCTTAGAGAACCAAACAAATGCCCATTTCTTATTGTGGCGGCAACGTCAGATAATTGTACTGCATGATTGAGACTGATTTTTTTTCCATTTGCTTAGTACATTTTCATCACAATCGGTGCTTCAAAGGTAATGTTTTCTTTGAAATTTCAGCAAACTGTTTTATCTGGGTACATTTTTAAAAAAAGGAATTAGCCGTTGTTTGGTCGATTGTAGTCACTGTTCCTCCCTGCCTATTGAATAGACCAACAAGTAAGATG
>JAECUM010055643.1:0-23145 GCA_016617855.1 Megalonaias nervosa | reverse complement strand
ATGGAGCATACAAAGCAGGGAACTAGACTAGTTTTTGAATGCTGTAATATGTAATTGGAATAACACAAGGACAATCATTTTTATTTATTTGCGATTTCTCGTATAATTTCAGCACGTATCCAGTTGACAACGATATTTATTAAAAGCTTGTCTTACTGAACCTTCATTGTCAGGATTTACTTTGGGTCAATAACGGGTTAACGGAAAATGGGAAAGAGGGGTCGATTTTTTTTTCCAGACTACATGAATGGATAAATGAACGCTATTTCATTTGTCGACTGTATTTATTTTTGGAACACAGAATATTTAAGTAAGAAATACCTTGGCAAATGAACAAGAATTTTCAACACCGTCCAACGCTATTAACTGGTTTCCAAAGATGTTCCCCACCCCCCTTATGCTTTATCAGCACTCTTTGATTTTGTGTTGAACAGGTTTATATTAGTCCACATTAAAGGAATACCCAGATTCTCTGAAGACATCGACATGTCAGTAACATAGGCCTGAATAAGAGATCAGAACATTGAACAAGCTTTTCGTATCAAGGCTCTATGGTCCATGGTTCGATTTTTGGAGCTGACAAGGACATGGGTCATTTGTCGCACCTGCATGTAACTGGTTTCCTCCGGACACCATCATTGTCTTCATTTCAAACTGTTCTTCTCGACTACATATGTTTTGTTAAACTTACGTAGTTAGGGACACACGCAGAAGTAGTGTGTGTGTGTGTGTGTGTGTGTGTGTGTGTGTCTGTGTGTGTGTGGGGGGGGGCAGCTACTAAGTTTTACTGATGTAGGCCAAAACATGTTTAGAGGTGAAATGGATGGGGGGGGGGGCTGTGTGCAGGCGCCCATGTACGTAATAGTTCTGATTCGCTGGGTTACTTTAACTTTTGGTGGATACAGTTTAAATTAACTTTCTCGGATCGTTTCACTAATGTACAGGGTCGAAAATTAAGTTACATTCAAGCATGATTACCCACGTTTATTATATACGTAAGGAAAATTTACCGGAATGCTTCTCAGCATTATCTTTTACCGTTTCATTCTGTGAATCCACTGAAACGATTCACTGGTGAATTCTTCGTCACATGGCAGTTGTTAAAACTGCGCATGACACAAGCTTATACTCATAACACAATCGCTATCTAAAGATTCTTTTGCATATATGATAGACAAACTTGTGTCGTATTTCTGTCGTGATTAGGGACTTAAATCAATATGGAAAATGTGACAGACGCAGAAACGCTGCTGAGATATGAAATCCCGGGTGGAAATATAAAATAATTTAAAAAAATGCATATGAAAATGTATAAACGATGCGCCCATTAGGGCAAAAAAAAGGTGATTGAAAGATGGTTTTGGAGGATGAAATTTACATTAATGTAACGTGTGTACAATTCTAAGCTGGATATTGCCTGTAAAAATCTGAGTAATATACACTGTAGTACATTAATGAAAGGAGAGCACAGTATGAAAAAAATATTATAATCATATCTTTTAAATTTTACACAGAATAGACGCAGTCATTCTTAATTGCTTCCAAAACCTTACCAGTTACAATTTAATCTTTTGTAAGACCTACCATGCATCGAAGTTTTAATGTATCTTGTCCAAAATTGAGTTCTACAACTTGCTAGGGTAGTTTCAATACAATACAATTCCATTCATTGCCCTTTTCAACCGAAGAGCGGGATATCCTGCATTGTGGAAGACTCGACACAGTCCCAAAAGTTACATACTTCATTAGTCACTGTCTGCTACTTACATTAAAAACAGCATGGCTTTTAAAGAGTTGCTATAAAGTAATTTGATATACCAATAAAGTTTGTATATCAAGATAGACTATTGCTTCTGTACTCTCTAGATATATAAGTGATGAATTTCCAAGTATTATTCATTGCCAAAATAGGAAACTAACCAGAAAATTTTCTAAATGAATTAAACATGTTACACAGTTTCAGCCAAATCTCTCTCTCTCTCTCTCTCTCTCTCTCTCTCTCTCTCTCTCTCTCTCTCTCTCTCTCTCTCTCTCTCTCATGGCCAAAGAGGTTAGAGCGTCCGCCTTGGATGCGGGAGGTCGCGGGTACGAACCCCGGCTGAGTCATACCAAAGACTTTTAACAATGGTACAAGCAGCTGCCTCGCTTGGCGCTCAGCATTAAGAGGTAAATGTTAGGACTGGTCGGGCTGGTGTCAGGATGAGACTGGGTGGGACATGATGCTACATATCTGTGGCTTGATGCCTCCGTGCTAGACATCACTATAAACTGCCACAGTGCAGACATCGTAGCGATATGACTAAAATTGTTCAATCTACGTTAACCCCACCCCACCATCCCAAAAAACAAACCTCTCTCTCTCTCTCTCTCTCTCACACACACACACACACACACACACACACACACACCGTACACAGGGGCTCGTATCATACGAGCTCCAAATACACCGAAAGGGACAATAACACTTGGAAATCTATTAAGAGAGAGAGAGAGAGAGAGAGAGAGAGAGAGAGAGAGAGAGAGAGAGAGAGAGGGAAGCAACTGGATGAAAACGTTGAAACTGAATTGACATCAAGTAACCTAGATGAACCCGGGTCCATATACAAGTATATGTACACTGTTCATGGGATTTATCTACAGTGTTATGCGTTAAAAAGGATACATAGTTGCAATAACCCGTGAAGATGGTTAAGCCAAACGGTAAATTCCTTGGTATACACATCGTGTAATATATTTGATGCTTTATTTTATTACTGTATTTTAACCAGTAAAAAGATTCTGAAACAAATCATAAAAGGCTTCCCCTCCTCTCTCTTTTTCTCCCAGTCTGTGTGTCATTATGTTAGTTTTACTGCAGTTGATCCATACTCTCTCTCTCTCTCTCTCTCTCTCTCTCTCTCTCTCTCTCTCTCTCTCTCTCTCTCTCTCTCTTGGAAAACTGACAGACCAATCGACCAGCTGAGAAACTGGGAGATGAACAATAAAAATAATATCATAATTCGTTCCCACAGATCCCCACCCCGCTGTCCCTATTTTGTTTGGTCAGCCGGCATGTCAATTTTACCTCAGGGTATCCAGATCCCTCGGAAGCCTCAGATATAACTTGGTGAAAATGGAGCGTAGCGGATTTTCAGCCGTGGCATGCGACGATGCCTCTGGACTTATGATGGTAAACTGCCAGATAAACCGATCAACGCGCGGTGGTGGGGTGGGTTTAAAGTAATAACAATTTTATAGTCAGTACAAATGGCATGTAAACCATAATAATGGCAGTTCCACTGTAAATGGCTGCAATTTTTCTTGTTTGTCTATCATAGTGTTGAGACTATAACCCACCTGTAACGGGGGACTTTAAAACATTAAAGCCTCCTTAATTGATTTGGCGAACGTTAACTAGGGAATGACCTCCCACGGTGTTATTGCCTAGCGTGGACGGATAGATGGAACGTTAACAGATAGCTGAGCAAGGTTAATGAAAGAAATAACAACTACGAGCCCCCTTTACCAATAAATAAAAATAAATTTAATCAATTAGTACATAACCAAAATTTCACTTTCAACTAATACAACAGATTTACTAAAATATATGTAATCAATTAATGCATAACCAAAATTTCACTTTCAATTAATACATGACCAAAATTTCACTTTCAGTCCAACGGATTCACGTTGATAGAATTTTGTCGCAGTGTTCAATTTACATCATATTACGAGTGGTGAATTTTGAGTTAAATTCCACGCTTGACTGCATCACCTGGCGTCTGTCGTCTCTCGTCTTGTTTCTACGTCTCATGCGTGCGCTTTGGTCCTCTTCCTGACCCCTGTTTATTCCGACCTCATTTGGATGCGGATTTCCCCTTGACTCATCGGGTTTTCCTTTACTTATCTTCTCCTTTCCTTCTCTCTCTCTCGGAGTATAAAGCTGTTTCCTTAATGCTGTTCTTTCTTTATCCCCACACAATCGTGTGTCAAATCTATATAGCCTGTCGTTTTTTTTTCAAGACAGCTATCTGACCTTTCTTCGTTAACGAGGGAAACACAATTCTATTGTTCCCACGGAGTTAGACCTTTAGTCTTCTCACAAGACAAGAGTCGAACTGAAGAATTCTGAGCAAGTCGGTACCCTAAATTCTAGTCACCCAAAGTGTCCGCCTTAATTCTTTACTGACCAATCGGAAGTAACTGTTCCTAAAATTCTGCCCAAATAATCACGTCTTTCATCAGATTTCACCAGCCTAAAATATGCTGCAATTAGCTTTCCTTTGAAGATCCATTATTTGACATAAAGTCCTCTCCCGATTGATACGGTTGTAACTCTATGTACGCTGTGTCACTATACCGTACGATGACTCGTTCAAATTCTACTAAGCTTAACGTAGACCCTTTTATGTTTCAGAGATAAAATAAGAGAAATATCAGTGAACTTTCTCAAGACCTTTTGGCTTGACTAAGCTAACTTCAATGTACAATTTATTCACATTAAGTTTCAATAAGTCTTCAAAATTCGCCACGTTACACCACCCCCTCGTTTCAATGTACAAACCGGTGATAGAATGTCTGCATTTTCACTGTTCGGAACGTTAGCCGTGCAGTGTTAGCAGTGCTCTACTTTCTTCATTTACACCAACTTTCATGTTTAAGTTATAGGTATCGTTTCCTTTTAAGGAGAAAGCTGACAAATCGTGGTGTATACTACAAACAAGCACGCACACGCACACGCACGCACACACACACATACAAAGAGTGAAAATTAGAACATTACAAGTGTCTTGGAGTTCCTTGCAGTGTTCCTCTAAACGGTACGCATACAGATAGCTAAGTACAGTTCATAACGCAGATCATATTCACATGCAAGTTGTATTCCTTTGCAACATAAGTTTCACAAAAGAGACAATCTTTTATGGTATGTAGCATGGTCGAATCTGCCCATATTTACCGTAAGCGATCAACTATATGCTGATGTCGAAGTTTCGAATAAAATATGTTTGCCTTTTATTCTTAAAGAGCACTTTAGCCTACAAAGCGGTCTGTATTTCAAAAGAATCCTTGTAAATATAAAACAATTACAGAGGGGGCATACATAACGAGAAAAATAAAAACAGTTTTCATAGAAACTAAACAAAAATTTTAAAAAGTAAAAACATTGCTAATACCCTGAGAGTTTTTATTTTGTGCTTTTTGTATATTTTTTATGAAGGCTGGCTGCTGATCTGGTGAGAAGGGCGCAGTTATGCCAGAGCAAACCAAGGGCGTAGTTGGAGGCTGTAAACAGTTTGAATGCAAGGTGATCGGATTCCCCCGACCCTCAGTCCGATGGTACAAGGATGGGGTCAACATTACCACCGACAAAAGATACAAGTTTGATTACACAAGGGAGGGGTACGTTACCCTCATCATCGACAATGTAACATACAAAGACCAGGGCGCGTATCAGTGTCAGGCCGACAACTCAGAAGGGAGGGCCTCTACGTCGGCCTATCTACTGGTTCGAGGTAAGTGACAGGAGCTTCGCTTTCACCGTATCTATTTTTAAATATATTATTTGAATTATATATTATGTACGGCTGCAACACTTTAAATTAGGTGCCCACATCTGGAAAAACAGGAAGCAAACGTTACCAGAGATATACACTAGTCTCAAATAATGTGACATGAATTTTACTAACACTTCGAATTTTCTTCTAATAGTCAGAACGTTTCAATAAGCCTCGTACCTGCCCTTCTAATTTCAAATCCAAAGAAGCTCAGTGTATCCCCTAGGGGTGCAAGACTGAGAGTAAAAAATCTCCTTGGTGTCAAAACTGGGGGTTAAACTGAGTTAAAAACAAAATTTGGTATCAAAACTGGGAATCAAATTAAAAATTTGGGGTTATCTGAAGTACAAATGAGGGAAAAGGGAAACACTGCTGAAGATTGCCAAGAACTTTAAGAATCCGAGCTGAACAATTTAAAATGGTAAAACAGACAGCGAACATGTTTCATAGATCAATAATTTTAGTTTTAATAGCCTTTTCGATCTAAGCACGCGCCTAGAGCTCGCAAATATCATTAGTATCATTCTTAGGTTGAGGTTTCGTAGTTTTCTTTCTTTTTATATTTTGAAGCAAAATATATGTGTTCATACCAACAATTGAAAATAGAGGGGATAACTGCTGTCAAGAATCCTATTATTATTTCAATAAAAGAGGATTTGGACTTGTATGGGCTTTATGGAAACATTAAACATGGAAACTCTAGGATTTTGGTGCGATTCTAGAATTCGAAATAGTTAGCATCCAGTAAAACGTTTTCCAATTTTCTCATATTTTTAGTTCCATTTTTTTTTTTTTTTACCAGTGTTGAAGTTTTCCAAAATACATGAGGCAGTTAATATTTTGGTTCACCCTAATAATCATGGAAAAAGAATACTAACTTGTGTGATTTCATCATATATGGGGTATTATTGTACCATTTCTCCTTTATTTTCGTCTGCAGCATATATGCAAAAAAGAAGAAGAAGACATACTAATCTGTAGTAAATATTAATACCTAAAGTGTAATGTTTCTATCTTAAATGTCGTAGTTCCGCAAAATGCTAGTCAGCCATTAATAATGTAAAGATTCATTTAAAATGACGATCAGTTTAACACTGTTACTCATTTGTATACTATCCAGGATTGCGATAGGCGATGCCTACCAATATTGCTTATTTTATTGCTAATCCTTACCCCCGCGAAAAAAATAAAATAAATAAATTTGCACATTAATTATCTAGCGTAGATCAAATATGGAAGTGAAGTCAGTTCAAGTGAGAGAGAAGGTGACAGAATTATTGAGTACATTGTAAGCTCCTGCGTGTGAGAACATTAAATGAAATATACTTTATCATGCTACATTATTTTCAGTATGAAATTGTTTATCGTATGAGTGATGATGCATGCTGACGTTTTGTTCCTGTTTTGCATACATTGTAATAATCTAGATTACAATGAAACTCTCTCTCTCTCTCTCTCTCTCTCTCAATTATGCGACGCACTTCCCTCTCTGGAGCCTTTTCCGTTTTAGAAACATTATTTGTGGGGTGGTCCCTTGCTTATAAGAAGATAACAGTATTTCAACTTTCGGACATACGCACGAGTGGTGAAGCTAAGTGGCAAACAAGATTAAAAATTTTCAAAACTCTTCGAGTAAATTTAAAGTAATATACTAGCGGTTTCAAATGTGTCTCTTGACGAAAAAAAAATCAAATTTATGTCTTATGTTTTCTCTAGTCTTGAAAAGTGTGGTCTCGAAGTCCGATGGTTTATTCTTGCCCCAGTGCTTTATTTAGATTGTATATGGTATATGTTATAAAACCACCAGGTCTTTTCAGTGTCCATTAAGAAATCAATTCCTTTGGAGTGGTGAAACTTATTAGAATATGAATAATATTTTGTAAAAATCAGTCCTGTGTTAATCGATCTCAACACTTTTTGCTGCCAAAGACTAAGTGAAATATTAGATGACATTGAGTACATCTATTTTAATATATGCGTTACAAATTGACTTGACAAAATATTTAAATGTTATTTAGTTGAAAACAGTCAGACCTTTGGAATATCTTACTAAATAAACTTCTAATAGCCATTAGACTGGGGTTCTTCGACTCCAAATTCCAGTAAATGACTCACGTTTAACTTATTTCGTTTCAACAATCTTGAAATTGCCACTTTGTTTATCTTGACATTTCTATTTATAGCAGCATTGAGAATATTGTATCTCTCTTCGGAGAGAATGGTGAGGTCATATTTGCCGTAGACAATAAGATTTTTTGCTTGTAATGGGAACTATGCAGATTTTGATGTCATGCAAGTATACTATTTCTTTGGCCTCGTTCATAGGTGAAGACCGGCTGCGCGCGCGCATGTGTGTGTGTGTGTATGAGAGAGAGAGAGAGAGAGAGAGAGAGAGAGAGAGAGAGAGAGAGAGAGAAAAGGCATAAGATCAGCAGATTAATCACATCTGCGTGCGCGTGAACAAGCGACTTTAAACTTCTTAAAGGTACTTGTTAGAATTTGTGTAAAACCGTACATAACGAATAAGTTTTGTTTTAAATGTGTGTATTTTTAGCTTGTTGATTTACGTGACCCGTTTGTGTCGGACAGTTTGTATATTCTGTTTAGCTGTACTGTTTCTGCACTGCATGAATACTGGATTTTTATGATCACTTTATCCCACAATGCAAAACAATAATACAAGGTACACTCACTGTTTGACAAATGATCGTATACACCCCACATATCCTTATTGTATGTAAATGTATAACTTTTGCCGTCTCAGAAGTCATAAGCAACATGTGGTTGGGTGAGTTTTGACGCAGTTGCTTGACGTCATGAAATGCAGAAATATTTATTATAAACATCTACAAGACATGATTGAGGGGCGTCCAGTATATGTTCTTATCATGAGAAAGATGATGCTGACAACGACGACGACGACGATGATTGTGATAATAATGGAATAGAAGCCACACTTGTTCCTCTCTGTTTCCGTAGAGTCACTTTCTTGATTATCTTCTCCGAATAATAGCCAAAGCATTGACGCATCGGAATGTACAGATATCGAATTAACATCAAGTTTGGAAACAGTGGAATTTGGATATGTAGAATCCGATTCTAAAAACACCATTCCTCATTGATCAAACTCTGTCACCATGGCGAAATATTATTTACACATTCGTCTGCAATCGTGTTCACATATAGCCCGTTATGATTGCGGTTCGTACTTATGAGATGTATAGAAATATGTGATCTAAATACCGTGTATATGGGTCACTCCACATGTTATTACATGCATATCATCCTCCTCGAATATTGTCCAAGCTCCCAAGCCATAGGATTATGAACACAACTGGCAACTAAATCAATGGTAATGCATACGTCATGTACATAATTCGATGACGTGATGGAAACATGGTCGAGACTAAAGTTGAATCAGCGAGATCATTTGTAGAGTTTGGTTACAGATCATTATATTTCCTGACGCATTTTCATTCACTTCTTGGGAACCAACAATTTAATTTTCGCAGGGGTGGAGTGCGATTTTCTTTTGAGCCGGGATATATATTTTTCCATTACCTAAAGATAATTTCGATGTTTTTCAACTACTATAATGGATTTAAGAATTTTTGTGTACTAAACATCAGTACAACAGTATTTTTCAAGCAATTTGAGAGCCGGATTTTTAAAATTATTTAAATCAACGTACCCCAGCTTATCCACCCACCCACACCCACCCCGCCTAAAATTGAAATAGTCAGTACCCATTTGGAATCACTGTAGCCAAATTAGGAGCCGACATACAATAAGCAATTGATAACTTTTCTTTGAATCGTCTTTAAGGTTTAGATGATCATTGTAGTAACACAAAACAATCTACCTAACTTAAATCGAGCATTGGCAAAAACTAAAAAACGTAAATAAACTAGCTAGCAGATAAATTAAACATATCCTATCTATGAAATACATTATTAGATGAAATTATATTTTTAATATTAATTTTTAATGAATCAATACTTTCATTTTATATTAAGTTATGTAGTATTTCTTCGCGTGATCCCACGTGAAAGGTTTGTTTTCATGAATTAAATTCAAAACCTACCTATTTCTTTATCATTTTGTTTTAGTTTTCTGTTCAAAATTAAAATATTGCATGCTGGAAAAATTAACACATATATAAAATAAGAAAATTAAAATGCCATTCAAGTGACATCTCGCTGTGTCCATCTCTTTCTTCCTTTATATGCTAATTTTAAATATCAGCTGCGAATAACAGTAAAGATATTTTCATGCTGTTTTGGACACCCAGGACCACAGACTCGCCCCCCAATATTGCTATTTCTAATAAAATTATCCAACTTTAAATCACGCCCTAGTCCACTTGTTCCTAATGATGTAAATACTGAGCGTTTCAACTTTGGAAAATCCTGAAAATCTGCTGTGAAGAGAAATATTTTCAAAGTTATCCAGATGTTTCTGAATGAATATTATTGATTTTCTTCCTGAATATCTAAGTTCTTGTTGAAGTTGATAAATAACTGATCAACTGATAGAAGAGTGGTAGGCCACTATCGCTTGATCCCTTCTCCTCTGTTAGGTAATCAATTGTATATGTCAGTTGTGACGCGGTGAGATAGGAAAGAGGTGTAATTAGTAGAAGCAGATTATCTATCTCGACGTACGATTGATGGCACGTGCTTATTGAAATAAGAAATGAGATCTGGTTATAAATTTATTTGCCGGATGCTTTTTGTCTTCGTCATCGTTGTTACGTATTTGTGTTGTATCTCTGCCATAATGCATGTCAACCTTGTAGGTTGTTCCAGTTTTTTTAAATGCTAATGGAACATGGCGCTTCTCGCACCATTATCATCAGCACTGATAAACGCTATTGTCTTGTGCATGTTCGTAATAGCCAGAGATTTCTGGTACCGCAGATGTGTGTAAGTATGTGTGAGTGTATGAACACACCTCCGATTTTCCGAAAATTGTGGATTTTTGTTTTTAAATACATTTGTGGATTTGCGTTGGAATCAGGAATTTTGCGAATTTTGGCATCCATTGAAAATTTAATGCATCCGATTGTATTGATCTTTCTCTGCGCTTTCTGTCTCGGAAAATGATAAGTCGTAATTTATGACACTTTAAACTGCATGATACATTTCATGTAGATAATGATAAATACTGTCCAATGACTGACCTTAAACTACATGATAGGTCACATGTAGATAATGATAAATACTGTCCAATGATTGACTACATGATAGATTACATGTAGACAATTATAAATACTGTCTAATGAT
Source organism: Megalonaias nervosa (assembly GCA_016617855.1). Taxonomy (NCBI): domain Eukaryota; kingdom Metazoa; phylum Mollusca; class Bivalvia; order Unionida; family Unionidae; genus Megalonaias; species Megalonaias nervosa. The sequence continues at coordinate 12,326 of JAECUM010055643.1, read as the reverse complement.
TGACCTTTAACTGCATGATAGATTACATGTACATAATGTTAAATATTTTCCAATGATTGGCCTTAAACTGCATGATAGATCACACGTATATAATGATAAATACTGTCCAATGATTGACCTTAAAGTGCATGATCACACGTATATAATGATAAATACTGCCCAATAATTGACCTTAAACTGCATCATAGATTACATATATAATGATAAATACTGTCCAATGATTGACCTTAAACTGCATGATAGATTACATGTATATAATGATAAACATTGTCCAACGATTGACCTTAAACTACATGATAGATTACATGCAGATAATGATAAATACTGTTCAATGATTGATCTTTGTTACATATATGTAATTAAATTACTTGTGTGTTAGTTTTAAAATTCTTTTTATTTTATTCCTGTTTCATTACATTTTATTGTAATGATAATTTTCATTGGATTTGAATATCTTTTCGGAAAATTGGCTTGACCCGATTAGATTATAGCTGTAACTTCAGCACTATTTTAAGCTCACCCTGGTTCATAGATCTTGTAAACATCGAGTTAAAACTATTGGCTATTACCAAGGTCATTTCGGCCCACGTGTTAGCTAAATTGTAAACAGCCTTTTTTTTATTTCCAGCTTGAGAATTTGATTTTTAGATAGGACTATTCTTGCCTAAGTGCTAACTGGCATTTTTTATTGCGCTGTTCAATGTTAAGAGATCGCGTGACCCATCACGCGGGACTGAAATGACCTTTTAGTTGGGTTTAATATTGATATCTCAGTAAAATTTCGGCAGTCGTGTTCCTACACCTCAGAGCTCCAGGTGTTTCTTCTATTGTTGATGTCAGATTGTTTTGAAGTTCATTTATTTTTTGGAATTTAATAATTCATATTCTCTAGAAAACAAAACAAGTGCTTTTCTTTATGAAAATTCTGGGACAAAGACGTTTAGTGGAAATTTATTCTGGAATTCTAAACAGAACATTATTAATTGTGTTTCAACGAGGAATTGTTGCCATTTGTACAACGACCTCATCTGACGTCATCGTCTTCCATATTGGAATTTCATCGAGATTCGAACCTGGATTCAATTAGAACGGCTTAGTGATAGGACTTGCATTTTTCACTTTTAGGATTAATTTTTGGATTATATTCACAAAACTGCAAGTCCTATTTCCTATTTTTACATTATTTTCTAGGGAAATAAATTATTTTGTTAAAATTTACAAAGCTTGTTGGCTTCACTCTTTTCTTTTGTCACTTTTGTACGAGCCTACACGTAACACCTTAAACTGCATGATAGATCACATGTATATAATGATAAATATTCTCCAATGATTGACCTTACACTGCATGATAGATTACATGCAGATAATGATAAGTACTGTCCAATGATTGACCTTAAACTGCATGATAGATTACATACAGATAATGATAAATATTGTCCAATGATTGACCTTAAACTGCATGATAGATGACACGCATATAATGATAAATATTGTCCAATGATTGACCTTAAACTGCATGATAGATCACACGTATATAATGATAAATACTGTCCAATGATTGATCTTAAACTGCATGATCACACGTATATAATGATAAATACTGTTCAATGATTGACCTTAAACTACATGATATATCACACGTATATGATAAATACTGTCCAATGATGGACCTTAAACTGCATGATAGATCACATGCATACAATGATATATATTCTCCAATGACTGACCCTTAACTGCATGATAGATTACATGCAGATAATGATAAATACTGTCCAATGATTGACCTTAAACTGCATGATAGATCACATGTAGATAATGATAAATATTGTCCAAAGATTGACCTCAAACTGCATGATAGGTTACACACACACACACACACACACACACACACACACACACATATATATATATATATATATATATATATATATATATATATATATATATATATATATACTGTGCAATGATTGACCTTAAACTACATGATAGATCACATCTAGATAAGGATAAATACTGTCCAATGATTGACTACATGATAGATTACATGTAGATAATGATACTGTCCAATGATTGACCTTAAACTGCATGATAGATCACAGGTATATAATGATAAATACTGTCCAGTGATTGACCTTAAACTGCATGATAGATTACATGCAGATAATGATAAATACTGTCCAACGATTGACCTTAAACTACATGATAGATTACATGTAGATAATGATAAATACGTGTCCAATGATTGACTACATGGTAGATTACATGTAGACAATGCTAAATACTGTCCAATGATTGACCTTAAACTGCATGATAGATTATATGTACATAATGATAAATATTGTCCAATGATTGACCTTAAACTGCATGATAGATCACATGTATATAATGGTAAACTGTTCAACGATTGACCTTAAAGTGCATGATTACACGTAGGCCTATATAATGATAAATACTGTCCAATGATTGACCTTAAAGTGCATGATCACATGTATATAATGATAAATATTGTTCAGTGATTGACCTTAAACTGCATGATAGATTCCATGTAGATAATGATAAACACTGTCCAATGACTGACCTTAAACTACATGATAGATCACATGTAGATAATGATAAATACTGTCCAACGATTGACTACATGATAGATTACTTGCAGATAATAATAAATACTGTCCAATGACTGACCTCAAACTGCATGATAAATCCCACGTATATAATGATAAATACTGTGCAACAATTGACCTTAAACTGCATGATAGATTACATGTAGATAATAATAAATGCTGTCCAATGAATGACCTTAAACTAGATGATAGATCACATTTAAATAATGATAAATACTGTCCAATGATTGACTACATGATAGATTACATGTAGACAATGATAAATATTGTCCAATGATTGACCTTAAACTGCATGATAGATTACATGTATATAATAATAAACACTGTCCAGTGATTGACCTTAAACTAAATGATAGATCCCACGTATATAATGATAAATACTGTCCAATGGTTGACCTGAAACTAAATGATAGATCACTTGTAGATAATGATAAATACTGTCCAATGATTGACCTTAAACTGCATGAAAGATTACATGTAGATAATGATAAATACTGTCCAATGGTTGACAACATGATAAATTACATGTAGATAATGATAAATACTGCCCAATGATTGACCTTAAACTGCATGATAGATCACACGTATATAATGATAAACAGCATGTAACGTTCTGTTTGTTGGAAACGAAGCAGACACTGGTATAAGCATCTTGGACGTGTCAAAACTGGAGTTCTAACGCAGCAACATGAAAGAGTTATAATTTGCGGAGATCTGCAAAAAATGTTTGGAGGGTGGAGCGACTTCAAGTGATAACACTGTTCTAAATGAAAAGTGTGTCTTCAACTGAAAATGAATGCCATATTCAGAAGACGTTTAGATAAAACACGGTGTAAAAGGTAGGTGGGGGACCTCTGCGAATGTCTCAAAGATCACAATCGAGAGCTTGAACCAGATTTGTGATGTTTTGAACTTCCAAATTTCCTTGTATTCTTTAATTGTCATCACCTTTCAGAAGACGTGTCAAGTGCGTGTGTGTGTGTGTATGTATGTATGTATATATATATATATATATATATATATATATATATATATATATATATATAGAGAGAGAGAGAGAGAGAGAGAGAGAGAGAGAGAGAGAATAGCAACGGCAATATTTCACAGCATTTGAACTTGTCTCTATGGATTTGGTAGATACAGATGTGATGAATAGCGTCCCAAAGTCATGTGAACTCGATCCTTATCCAACATCACTGCTGGTAGAGTGATTACATTCCGTATTGTCTTTATTGTTATCAATACTTCTCTCTCAGGAATTCCCATCAGTTTTCAAACTTGCTATTATAAAGTCTCTGCTGAAGAAACCGACGCTTGACCATAATGATTTTAAAAAAATTATCGCCTTGTTTCTTAGCTACCATTCATGTAAAAATCTTAGAAAAAGTTGTTTAATAGCAAATTGTATCTCATCAGAATTCAAATAAGCTATTTAGCAATGTACTTTCAGCATATAACCCTCGCAAAAGTACTGAAACTGCCCTTCTGAGAGTACTTAACGACCTACTATATGATTTGGATAGTGGAAAGATTACAGTCCTCACTCTCCTTGACTTGTCTGGGCGTTTGACACAATAGACCATGATATATTATTTCACCATCTACAGCATATATTTAGTATTCTCGATACAGCCTTACTATGGTTCAAGTCCTACTTGGTCAACAGGACACAAAATTGCGTACATAAATGAAAAACATATCAGCCCAGTTCATCTACGTTATGGTGTTCCATAAGGCTCTGTTCTAGGCCCGTTTCTCTTCATTCTGTACACTCAGCAACTCTCAAGTGTCGTAGATCGACATCCGGTGTCTCACCAGTTATACGCTGATGACGCTCAAATATACAAATCTTGCTGCCGAACTGAAGTTGAGGCTGCCATCCAAGGCGTAGAGAGGTGCATTTCCGACATGAAGTCACTGATGGCACGTCACAAGCTGCAGATGAATGATGATAAAACTGAAGTCATCCTGATCACCAGGCAAAGACTTCCTCATTCACATCCTATACCTCAAACAATAAGCATCAGCAATACCAACATTAAATTCAAACAGTCAGTTCGAAACCTTGGTGTCTCTCTCGACAGTATTCTCTCATTACACCTTCATGTCACGAACATTTGCAAGGCTGCATATCTGGAGTTGAGACGCATTAGCTTCATTCGCAATTTTCTTTCGGTTGATGCCACTAAAACACTTGTGTGTTCCTTAGTACTTTCAATACTGAACTATTGTAATTCACTTCTCTCTGGTTTGTCTCATTATTTACCACATAAACTTCACAAAGTTCAAACACAGCTGCTCGGATTTCCTTTAGAGTACGAAGAACTGAGCACAATTCCATCGCACTCTGTTACCTCCACGGGCTACCCGTTCGATCCAGAATTAAACACAAAATCTGTTCACTACTTTATATTTCGTTATACCTATCTGACCTCACCCATGCGTATAACTCATCTAAAAACTTACACTCCTCTTCCGACACATGTATTCTCATTGTCCCCCCCCCCCCCGTTTAAAACAAAATCATACTAGGGCCCAGCTACGAGGAACGAATTGACCATTGATTTTAGACACACCTATTTCATCTACAAGAACAGACTTAAACACTAAATAATGTGTACTGTCTTAATTATTTTTAGCACGTTTGTTTGTAATTTCGCGGTGTTTCTTGCTGTAATCCAGTCCTTGTATATGTTTTTATGTGTTATATTGTAAAGCACTTACATCTTCTAAAGAAAGCGCTCAGGAAAATGTTTTACCAATCTTTAATCCCCGGGACGAATGGAAAGATTTAGTCGTCCTTGTCACTCGACAATGCATACTTCTGCGCTACACTACTTATGCTTTTACTAAAATATCACTACTAAGCTTGATGCTAAAATGGGTCCAAGCAATGAAAATATTACATTATAATGCAAGCTTCCGTAGATAGACATGTAATAAGAGGCAATGTTAATAACTCGAGAAATTGAAGTTGCACAAGTAACCATTGATTGCTTAGTGGTATTTCATTTAGAGCGAAGCATTTTAGGTGCTATAATTTAACTTTTCAACGAGATATCACACATATTTATGAGTTTTATATGGGTGAATTTAAAATGCAGATAATGTAGAAATTTATGATTTTCGTCTGGTCAGAAATTGCTTTTCTTGCTCCAGATCGCTAGTGTTTTCAAGATTGTGTGGCTCTGGTCAAAGGAAAGGCATCAGCTGATATTTATATAAGCATTATATTACTTTTCCAAGGTAAAAATGCCAGTACTATAACTTGCATCTGAGAAAAGAATTCCAACCTTCTTAGTTTCTAACAACTTTCTGTGTGTGTGTGTGTGTGTGTGTGTGTGTGTGTGTGTGTGTGATTTGGATTTTTGACGTAGCTTTAAACATTTTTCAGTCATATCGATACGATGTCTGCAGTCTGGCAGTTTATAGTGATGTCTAGCACTGGGGCATCATGCCGCAGACATGTAGCATGATGTCCCACCCAGTCACATTATCCTGACACCAGGCCGACCAGTCCTAACACTAACCTCTTAATGCTGAGCGCCAAGCGAGGCAGCTGTTAGTACCATTTTTGTAAGTCTTTGGTAGGACTCGGCCGAAGATCGAACCCACAACCTCCCGCATCCGAGGCGGACGCTTTAGCCACTAAGCCACCGGAGCGGTCAACAACTTTTGTACAAAAACTAAACAATCAATTTTGGTCAAACATCTATTCTTGATAGCTACACAAAAATGGAGATTGTTGATTGACCAAATGAATTGGAACATTTCTCACATTTCCACAATCAGATTTCGATCAATCTGCTGTTGTCTCGACATTATCTGCCTATGAATAAATTACAAAAACATACATTGTGCGAAAGTTTGTGTGAATCAGCTGAGACACGCAAAATACTCATTTTGAATGACAGTTGACAACATTTGTCTTGTAAAAAGTAATTAGATATTTATATAAATATCTGCTGGCATCTTTCATTTGGCATCCCAATGTATCAGTAAATCTTCAGTCTCGAAAATAGAGGCTATTCAGACCAACTCTAACATTGCTTGAGCAGATGAAAAAAATCACATAAATTTTGGGGGGCGCTCACCAGTTGTTATGTACATTTGAGAGAGTGATGTATGTATGGTGAAGTTGTTTGCATTTAAAACATGCACAATGGAGAGAATGTTGGCATACCTCTATGCTACTTTGATGTTATGTGCCTGACATTTCTTTGGATATTGTACTTTTGGAAATTGTAAATGATCTTAGCACACTGCTAACTAAAATGACTGCTCCCTTGTGCTCCAAAAATCAGCCTGAATTTGTCTAAAGTACACTATCCATTGTAGCTTTTAAAATAGGGAAAATGAATTTTGCCAGACTAGACAATATCAGCTTCTGAAAGTGCAATGAATGAATTACCAAATATATAAAATGTAAAAAAAGTTATCGGCTCTTTTTTTTTACAATTTACCTCTGAAGTTCAGGAAGTGAAAATGACTAAGTGGAGCTAGCACTTTTTGAAAGATGCACATCTGGAGTAAGGCCAAGCTGTATACTCTATAACCCATATTACACCCATCAATCATACACCAAAATAAAGGGAATTAAAGGTTCTTTGAACAATACGTAAGATATACAAGGTCTTTTTTAAATAGCCAGTATAACTAGCGAGGAAACCCGGAGGAAGTCTTTTTCATTAAAATTCTAATCTATGCAAAATACTAAACTTTAGAGCGTCACCAAAAGGGCTACCTCTAACTGAGTGGTTTCGAGTTTCGGGATCGCCCAATGAGGGTATGTGAGAAAGCTTGCCAATAGCTTTCTGTGGGTTGGTCGTTCTTATCGGGTTTTCTCAGGTTCTTCCTACACCAGTTATTCTGGCCACCGTGTATGACCTAATTTGCTCTGAGAAATGGCGTAAAAACCAAAACAACAACAACAACATTATCTGTCTCTTAACTTCTCAAATGTCTGACTCGACAAGATGCATGATATCTCGTTGAAAGGAAAACTTTCTCTTTATCAAAATGACCCATAAATTACTCAAATGTGTCGCTTTAAAAAAAAGCCATTAAGTAGCCGAGGGCTAATTGTGAAACTGCAACAAAATATGTTCATAATATTTACTCATTTTGATATCAAGCTTTCATTTGGTAACGGTCTCAAAGTCGTTTCCTTTGCGACATGTTCTGGACTGTGTAACAGTATAAACCATCTCTCTCTCTCTCTCTCTCTCTCTCTCTCTCTCTCTCTCTCTCTCACCTAGATTCACGGGAAGGAACATTATCATTGGAGATATTCGTTTTTTACGAGAGGATGGCACAACTAGCTTTTTCTACATCCGTACCTGAATTGCGTCATATAACGTGAATCACTCGCATCGTGCAGTGTCCATATATTTGGTGGAGAATGATGGTGCCTACACAAGCAGGTGTCACTAGACAATGGTTCATTCAAAATATGTTCAATTTAAAAAAGAGAGACATATCAGTGAAATGAGCTTGTTTCACGATTCCAAAAGCCTTTCTGTGTTTATTGTAAATAAATATTGTTTAAGCCAATTTGGTGTTATTTTTTTTACTAAGTTCTTAATCAGAAGGTACCCCTGTAAAAGAACAAATAAATAAATAAATAAGAACTTTGAACAATTATTGAAGCATAGTGGTGACATTATTTAATTATAAGAGACGTTGAAGATTTGTTTTGTCATTTTAAAAGGACAAAAGTTGAATACTGGAATATCAAGTCGTGTGGCAAGAAGACTTCCCCAGGAAGATATATCTACATGGTATTAAAAGCAACCTTTAGCCCCTCCTGAAAGTCCTACATACCGCATCAGATAGCAAGATAAAATTTCTGGACTAGCTCAGAAACCACTTTCACACTGGCCAGTGTGTCAAGCACGGCGACACATTATTCCTCCCCGTATACAAGAACTTCAACAATGACCTGCACTACACACTCCAGCTGCACAGTCTGGGGACATCAATTGGAAACACTTTCATATAATCGCACACAGTTGCCGACGACGTGGTAATACTGGCTAATGACCCTGCAAATCTGCACATCTCACAGCAAACGATCTGCAGATTCTGCAACCCATCCAAATGCAACATCGTGATCTTCAACGAAACGTATAAAAGGGTAACAAAATCCTGGAATCTGTGAGAAAAAGAAAAAAAAGACTTAGGAAACCGAAGCAACAGCCCACATGGGTGGAGTTTGAGACTGCACTTAGGCAGCATGCATTAAAAGATGAGGGTAGAGGCAGCTGGTGTACCTAAAAAAGGCAAACCCTACAGCAATACGCACTCCCTTCAGCCTTCGACCTGACTGATACCCCTCCCACAGCAAATAATGCAGGAAAACATCGTAAAGGTAACAATTAACAAAAAAAACGGTCTAAGACATGGAATAGGAGAAGCTATGCAACCATCGGTCAGATACCACCACACACAAGACTACCATTTCTGCAGGCACACCACTTATGGACATCCATCTCAACCGACCCAAGGCCTGTAGCCGAAGTATCCATCAAAGCAAGGGTTCTACCATGTTCCAGCACACCACAAACTAAAACAAGTTCAACCAACACTCAATCTCCCATATCTGCCCCTTCTGTAAAAGTCAAGCCGAAGATAGAGAACACTTCCTTCTCGTATACCCCTCTATAGAGTTCAAACGCGATAAACATCTTAATAAAATCGTATGATTTATCAGTCTTGTAGGTCAAGCAAAGTTAATATCTTCAGGAAAAAAAAATCATGTTACAGTGTGTGCTAGATTGCAGTTCTTCAACCACCAATGTCTGTTTTGAATTGAGCACTGATGAAATCAAGGACACTGATTGTTTCAGCAGAAGCCTCATTTACGGCCTTCATCGTCTGAGAGCGAGGCTTCTAACTTCTATTAATCATGGCCATCACTAAGAACAAATGTGTCGTCTGTATGATATTCCCGCTAGGCATTCAAAAATAATATACATATTCCAGTGCTACAAGAATAGTCCCAGCCTCTTTCTCAGCCATGAACTCTGTCCTCATAATGTCTAGTATTGGGTCAACAATTTGTATATATATATTTTTTTTATTAGATTTATGTTACCACAATCTGCGAATTCATTTCTATAGAATTCTGGCGGAAATTAGAAGATATATGCATAGCACCACAGTTACCATCCAACACCACCATCACCACAACCAGGTTATATCGGACGTTAAATATCCAGACTTCAAATCTGAGGTGCTCTGCTTAAGTACCGGAGGGAGCTACAAATAACTACAAAAAACAACGATAACACAATCGAGTCAGTCTCCCCCTCTCCTCCCAAAAAAAGATTTCAAGAGAAAAAGTATTACAGTGTTTTGAAATATTTTTGTTACAAAAACGCTTCGTTTGCCTTAACCTTTACGATCGATATATCGAAAATATGTTACTGTGGAAACTCGTACTAGACAGAAATATTGGAATTCATTTCGAGATAATTATGTATCATCCTGTAAAGTTAAAAACAAAATTACAACATTTTACTTCCAGATTTACTCTTTGTTTTATAATCTCTCGTTTTCATTTGAGCATTAACCGAGTATCAAGATACACTCTTCTCTTATCCGATATAATGGGAACCAGAGAACCACACGTGTCTCAAGGGTCCGACCATATTTTTTCTTCGCGATGTACATTCCACACTAGTTTTTCTAGAGCAGTGATCGAACACATTGTAAATAATATAACCATGGGGACGGGTGAAAAGACTAATTACGGGCTATTTGTATGACATTATTTAAATCTACGAAGGTACTGGGTGATTTTATGGATTGTTTGCCGATACACAGTGGAGCAGCTGACGGGAAACGTTGAAAAGATTATGAATTACACGATAAATTCTTTTATCCTTTCAACTTATTGAATGTTGCACGCTGCATTTAACTTTTTCCTCAAGTGTTTGAAAACGCACCCCCGCAAGACGCTATGCCATGATTATTTGGTTACTTGTATGTGTAGTTAATTTGTTAGTACGCGAAGTGGCATTGATTTACTTTCCATGAATACGTGCGTAACAAGTTGAAAGTTTTACCTGCAGGAAAAAGTAAAGTACTAGAAATACTTGCTTTTTCTTTGATGTCTACGCACATATTAGAATTGAATAATTACACTTCATATATACATTGCACGTGTCAGAACCTATCATATCTGTCAAATGTAAGTTGGAACGTTCTAAAGTAAATGAGAAGTTAGCGAGAAATGATAGCTTCGCTGTCTGGTCAACCATAATGTTTTTTTGTTTTTTTTTAAGGGTTGAACGGTTGACCTAAATGAACTGCATGGATTGCCTAAATAGAATTTGTGATAATTTTCATGAAGCGCGATCTTCTCAATTTTTTTTTAATTTTTTTTTTTTGGGGGGGGAGGTACTTTTAGCGATTATATATGTAGAAAAACTTTTAAGCTGTATTTCATCAGAATGACGTCATCCTAGTTAAATAATATGTGAATTATCTCGGAAAAGGTAAATGAAAGAAACATATGGCACTCGTAATCTTAATATTGCAGGTGTCTTTAGTCAAACGCAATTAACGATGAGATCATTCTCACAGCGGTCTGTGTTCTCCCCCTCCATGTACGAAATGGACGGGTTCCTCATACTCAAAACCAAACATCATGAATACATCAGTCGCCTGAAAATCAATGCTGAGCCTGAACAATACCATATTATTCACACATAATTGAAAACTTTGTAAATTTATCAATCAGCATGTTGATCACACTAGAGTTTTAATACGTTCAAAACATACGAATAATTTCAGAACAGATTACGAACGTATCCAAACAGGAAAAGGACCGTAAGCTGTAGCAGCCGTGATACTCTAATGGGGGACTCAGGTGGCCGAGTGGTTCTTCCTCCACCAGTTATATTGGCCACCTTGTATATGAGACTTGATGTTAACCCTCCCACAAAAAATAACAACAATATTATGCTCATTTTGTCCTCCATCCTTCAACACATATATCCGTTCATCTTCCCTTTGTACCATCCATTAATCCCATTCACACATACTCGCATTGATGCGGGTAAGAACGTCATATCCAGACAATGATGAGGAATTCACATATGCCCTCTTTAAAGCGTTCGATTCAGAACCTACTTACGGCAGTGCCAAAGAGAGATGGGATCACATCAGAGAGACTGTGTACAGCACAGCCTCACGGATCTTTGGTAAGAAGCAGACAAAGAAAAACGACTGGTTTGAGGCCAACTCCGCCACGCTCATGCCAGCCATAGAAGAGCGTCGCAGTGCCCACCTGGAATACAAGCGATCTCCCTGCCAGAGGACACTACAAGCATACAGGTCTACCAGAGGCAAAGTGCAGAGGTTAGCACGGCAGTGCGCCAATGAATACTGGCTTCAGCTCTGTCAGAGCATCCAGTCAGTAGCAGATATCGGAAACATCAGAGACATGTACGATGGCATAAAGAAAGCAATGGGTCCCACGAAGAAAGTGGCAGCATCAATGAAGTCTGCCGCAGACGATACCATCCATGACAAGGGCAAGCAGATGGAGTGTTGGGTGGAGTACTACTCTGAACTGCACTCCAGAGAGAACCACGTGACCAACGATGCCATCAACACCATTGAAAACCTCCCTGGACGAGAAACCTACTGCGGCAGAACTAAAGAAGGCCTTAGAGAAAATGTCCTCAGGTAAAG
>JAECUM010055640.1:0-14080 GCA_016617855.1 Megalonaias nervosa | reverse complement strand
ATGCTGTATCATTGATATACCATCACTTGTATACATTTTTGATTAAAAGGAAACGAGGAAAGATATAGCGTACATACTATGCATATATTATTGATATCACATGCAAATACACATGCTTGCATTTCCAAATCAGTTAAGACCTCCTACAAGCAACTGTGTATTGACGGAATGAATGAACTGTGCATAGACCTGACTGTCCGCTACAAATGTAGTTCTTTACCTTTTGAGAATAATCTCAATCCTGCAAAATAATAAGTTGCTGCTTTAATTTTCTGAAGTTCTATTTTCATTTATATTGATTAAATAAGCACACGACACGCGTAAGATTTAAACATAAAAGACGGTTTAAATGAAGAAAGTATGAAGAAAGAAGAGCACATGTAAACACATAATGGTCAGCTACTAAAACTCTGAACCCGTAGCCATTCACATACCACCTAACATATTGAAACGAGTGGGAGATATAAACTAAGAGACATGAGGAACAAGCAATAAGCAATTCAAACATTTAATAACATTTAATGTATTTATAGTTGATCAGAACACCCCCCCCGCCCGCTAAAAAGAAACAGAAGAACAAAACACACACACACGCACACACACACACACACACACGTACAGTCACTTGTCACTTCAAATTTGACCATCGTTTTATTCTTTATTATTGGGTATTATACACACTTTGAGTAAACAGACACATAGACTTTTGCTTCGGTGCCCTTTCGATGAAAGTCAGGACCCTTTTTGAAACTTTGCACACACACACACACCCCTTCCCCAACATTTGACCTAATCCGGCCCTGATTTGGGAAAATTACAACAAGTGAGTCTTGAATACAAAGGAAGCTCACACATCTTTGCGAACACACGAACACAAGTAGTTATTTTTCTCTTTTCTAAATGCTTCATGTTAGCGTCTCATCGCAAACATTCCAGAAACTTAACATGTACAGCAAGTAAAAACCTGAAATATTTATAGAGCAAAATATAGATTTTATTACTAAATAATTTCTCCATCTCTTCATTATTATATTTATGATTACTGTGCAAGTTAATTTAAAATCCATAAAATGGCAGATTTATTTTTAATTATTTTCCATATTACAGGTCAGTTACGGACATGGATATCCTTACCTAAAATGACCCCGACAGTGTGTGCAGAAACAGATCAGTGTACTTTATGACACTTGAAAAATACCTTAACCCAAAAGGTAGGTTAATATTGTTATTATTCATAAACTGATAAATGTTTACCTTCGGATATCACCCATCTTAGGAGGCAATGAAATCTAGTGTCTTTTACAAGTGACGCTTCTAAAATGTACCTGAAAATTACTGTGAATAAAATTTTACCTACTCCTTTTCAATTTTCGCCGTAGTCAAAAGTATTTGTGTCATAAAAATACTGGCCTAAATAATTTCGAGGCTTAAATGCACATAAAAATAAACGATACGGAAGAATGAACGTTCATATTTAAAAGATCATTAGTCATTGTGCTCCAAAACTAGGTAATATTGCCAAATAGGAAAGACCGAGATGTAAAAATTGTATATGGCAAGTTAGGTTCACATTCAGCCGTAAACCGTCTATAATATGATGTAATTTTCCCATATGTCACATATAATAACTTTGTCTGATATTTATTGAGTGCTGGGTTTATATAATTTGCAACTCAAAACTAAATTTCAGAATCAAAAGCTAGTCTTCTGTAGGATGTATTCAAGATTTTGTAACCTAAGTAATAATGTAAAATCCTTACTACGTAGGCCTTACGTTTTATCTAGAATGTCATTATCTGCTAAAGACTGTATTATCACCTCTAGTCCTTTATCTCAGAAAAAAAAAAAAGATTTCTTGCTGTATGATAAGAAAAAATGTAAAACTTGTAAAATACCTGGCACACACACGAGATAGACATATGAAAAGTGTACAACTTGTGTAAGTTTTAGGAGACTGGAGCCAAATTTATCATAAATCACATTGAAAGTTCTTGTAAATGCTACCAAACCTTTAGAAACTTCTCCTTTGAAGATCAATGGCTCAGTTGGTGTATGTATGTGTATATATATATATATATATATATATATATATATATATATATATATATATATATATATATATATATATATATATATATATATATATAGTACATTTTTTAATTCGTACTCAGGTCCACGGGTTAATGGAACCCGACTCCTATACCATCACGACCATGACACTCACCAGAAAGGATGACAGTGTCGGTGATAAAGGCATCCGTGCTTAGAAGACACACTCACATATTGACCTAGTAATTAATTATCTTGACAAATTTAGGCCCAATGGGGTGAACTCCTCAAAGTTAACTAGCTAACAGCTAGGAGTTTGAGAGGGGTCTACATATAGAGTAATTAATTCTCATCTGTTATACAGTTATTCTGGATTCCTAAGACAGAAGTCAAGGATTGTAGCAATAATTAGAGAAATTATACACCAGACAGGACCGAAGTTGATATCCCTGGATTCTACAAGAAAACGCTTGATAATACTAACATAATTTTGATAAATACTAAACCAATAGTATTAAGATACAGGTAAGAGATTTTTTAAATTCGAATCTGAGTTCGAATCTCCGTAGAGTACAAATTAAACCATAATAACTATATTCACAGCAAAATCAACGCGAAATTCTCCAACCACTACAACACGAGTGGGCATTTAGCAGATTCCCTCGAGATACTACCGACTGAATCTAACCGTGAGTGGGCCGGTATAGAATGCATACGTAAGGAGCGATACTAGATACTACAGTTAAAAGCTCCATGGGAGATTGGCCTAAATGAAAAGGTCTAACCTTCCCAATGCAATCTTATCAAACTACAACCAGGCATCAGTTTATCAGAGGTACACAAATTTTGGGATACAATTTTCCCAAGTAAAGTTTTCGTAACTCTTTGCATGTCTTATTATTATTATTATTATTATTATTATTACAGCTCTTGTCCATTATCCCGATACACCATTCTCTTGACCCACTACTCTTATTACCTCCATGCATAGCTTTACCGGGATATAATTTCTATTAAAAAAGATTGAGGGTGTTGATTTATCGCCGCGAATGATGTTCGTTTTTGTCCCCAACTTTCCATTAGGTCAAACATTTTGGTTCTCTTTGAGATAGGCACGATACCTTCTTTACTTTTATTATAAAATTTTCTTGGATGATGTTAGCCCAAAAATAGATATTTACCCTTTTTCAAAACCTTGTTTCAATTTGTTTTCTTCTCTTTTTCTCTTCTATTTGTTTTATCTCTTGGTAGTAGAATTTCTCTTGCTTTTGTGCTAAGTGTATATGTTGTGTGTGTGTGTGTGTGTGTGTGTGTGTGTGTGTGTGTGTGTGTGATTTGGATTTTTAACGTAGCTTTAACAATTTTTCAGTCATATCGCGAAGATATCTGCAGTGTGGCAGTTTTAGTGATGTCTAGCACTGGGGTATCATGCCGCAGACATGTAGCATCATGTCTCACTCATTCACATTATCCTGACACCAGGCCGACCAGTCTTAACACTAACCTCTTAACGCTGAGCGCCTAGCGAGGCAGCTGCAAATACCATTTTTATAAGCCTCTGGTATGACTCGTACGGGGTTCGAACCCGCGACCACCCGCTCCGAGGCAGACGCTCTAACCACTAGTCCACCGGAGCGGCCTTTGTTCACAATACTGATCCCCTTGCAAATATGTGGTCTCCTTAGCAACCATAGGAGAACATATTTTCTGCTTCTTCTCTAGAACGTCTAAGCCAATTTTGATGAAACTTGGTAGGACTGTTCCAACGCAAATATCTCTTCAGAGTGGCTATAATAGCAATGCTGTGACTAACATAGCAGCCAGGAGGGCAACCGTCAAATGATATGTATCTCCTATTAATTATGGCTAGTGTTACTAAGATCTACAGAAACTATCGGAATCTCACCGCAAATGTTTGACGGTATGTAAGCAAACCAAATTCGATGGGTAGATTCTTCGCATGAACACATTTCAAATTCACACTGAAGACGTCAATATACGTTTGGTCAAGGTGACATTACTCAAGGTATAAACACACTTCTCTACATATTATATACGAGGACATCTCTCGAAATTGTAGACACGGGTGCGTTGGAAACTACTATTGTGACCACATTTTCCTTTTAGTCATCAGAATTAATTTGGTCTTTTGCTTGTTTCTGGCAGTCCAAGGACTCTGGCGTTTGAAATGTTTGATGAGTTAGTAGAAAGACAGGGTGACGATGACGATGAAGATGATGACAATGATAGGGCTATGATGATAATCAGATTTACGCCTAGTTGGATGAGGGTATGGAGAAGAAGAGAAACAAGATGCGAGAAACAAAATAAATCAGAGGTGTCATTAGAAATGCAGAAAATTGCATTTAAAGGTACAGTATATAGATAAATTGTTTCCAATAATTACCTGATCATATTAACACTAGGAAATTACTCTCTGCTACCTCTAAATTGACTCATCATGGAAAGACGACAACACGTCTTTCTGTCGATATATCATATATACAAAAGAAAGTAAGTCTTTAACGATTAACTCCCCTTGTTCCCGCTCAGTGGCCACCTGTATCCCGAACCTTACCGGTTTAAACTTTCGCTTGCAACCATGAACATTGCCTTTGATAAATTCCTTTGCAATTTGGATAAATTTTTACATTCCGGCATTTATTTTCAGCAGTGTAGTAAGTTAATCGGTTGATATATTTGGCACATACAGCATTAATGCTTTCCTTGCTCTTAGGTCGTCACGGTAACGAGAGTTATCCTTTCTGAACAAGTTATATATTTGTTGTATGCACTTGTTTTTTTGTCTTCTCTCCTTCGTTTCGGATCTGGAAATGAAATGCAATATTTGTATTCACTTTAAAGTCACGGAGGACGACCACGAGACGTGACTTGCCTGCACAAATTGTTTTTCCTTACACACATGTAGTGTGTGTGCAATTAGGGCTGAAGATATTTGGTTCAACTTCGTGAAAAGTCGATTTAAGTCGGGTGAGAAAGGGCACATCCCAAATCTTTCGGAAACAAAGATTAAGAATTCATCCGAATTAAGAATCGCTGACAGTTTTATAGGGGACGTCGTGATGCTCACTCCGGGCCAGATGAAGATGCTTCAAACCGCGTCGATCACTTCAGATCCGGTCAAAGCTATGACAAGCGATTCCACTCGTGATATATTGGAATCTTGTACAGTAGACATACTACAGTAAGCTATGTCGACGAAAATATCAACGAATTAGTAGGAGGAAGCTAAGATATTGTTTAACCCAATTTAGCAGCCATCTGGGCATACGTCCCTATCCACACATGTGATTGGACTAAGAAATGCTGAACCGGGCATGCAAGATTACCTTTCTATTTTGCCGGCTAGCTTAGAATGCAACGTGTATATCATTCGCCGCACGCAATCCCAACTGCCGACTAATCCGTCCAGCTGTCTGGAAAATCAATGAACAGTTTCGGCGGTCATCAATATGTCATGTAGGGATGTAATTCCGATCTGCACTTCGCTCGAAAACATCGACAGCGACTACACCCAGTAGACCTCAGCCTGACTGACCATGATGCCAGTTCATGACCAACCGACATCACAATTGGAGCAGTTGGTTCACCCGTTCAGTCCGGCTCTTCCTACTGAGCCGGGTCGGCATTCGAAGCCGGACCATGCTATATCTGGATATGACCCTCCTTGCCCTAGTAGTACATCCGACAGTGAGAGCTTTGTATACTCTTGCTGACGATTTGGCGTCTTCATTGCCGTATGGAATTATATACTCCTGGATGCAAAGCGTACAGAAGGAGAACAACCACCTCCACCCCCAGCCCGGTTAACACTGAGGGGGCACTGTTTACTAGAATACTCTGATTTAATCATAGAAAGAATGGAATTAAATTCTAAATCGTCAATGGAAGAAGAGATTTACAAAAGTTTGCCTCCGGTGAAGTGCCCTTCTCCAGCTGCATTATACTACGTACAGGTTCAATGCCTATTTGGACGATGATGATGACGATGAATTGGTTTGGAATTTTACCACAATCATCACAGATTGCAGACATTAACAGGACTGTGTCATATAAAATTCGCAACCCCCATTATTCTAGCGTCTTCTTTTCAGTTAAACAGGTGCCTGCAACGTTCTCAGCATTCTGGTACAAGCCATATACCGATGCTTATCATTCGGACAAGAATATTCCTGCCGTCAGTAGCTAATTATGAATAATAACATTGGTACTGCGGATCGCCTTTACACCAAGCGTGCGGCGGAGGATCGAACATGTTACCATATTGATACAGCGACATGCTTCAACTCATCAAGTGACGAGTGAAAATCCTGTTGGAGCTCACAACGCCCTTCTTCAATAAGTAAGCTCTTCTACATAGCTTGAGATCGTTGACTGTATTTTTGTCTTCTTGCCTTCAAAAACATCATCAACGCCTATCTCCGTAGGTTCTTTGTGTTCCATCTTTTCTTTTCTAAAAGTCTAAGTCACATCCCTCAGATTGTTTAGGATCATTTGCGATTTAATTCACGATACTGTAAGTTCCTCTTAAAGTTTAATGCACTTGTGGGTTAATTGAATGAAAATCTCATGGTGTCCGCTTTCATACGTGATGATTCTATCGGAATATCCATCGCTTGTTGTTAAGTGAAAACAATTTTAATTTAGTACAACGATACACACCTATCCGATGTTTGTTTAACCGGATAAGATTTACCGTGTGTGCGAAGTCACGTCGTTCACAGAAACATTGTACAAACTTGTCGTGTTTGATATCCATTGCAACACTGCCAGGACAACCATCGATATGACAGTGGTTGCGACTTTTGAAACTGTGAGTTCCATCGCTTTCAGTCCCAAAGGGACCATCACGGATCCAGCAATGAGTGGCTGTGGAAAACTTATGAATCTCATCATTGGTCATTATCATCTCTGCGGGCGATGCAAGTTGTTGCCGTATCCAGTTTCTCTGAAGTCGAGCGATTTAATAAATACTCCTACCGTACCCTTGGCGTGGTACAGTCTTGGTGGCTCAGTTTGCTTATCCATGTAGCTACAGTGTAACATAATCCGAACGGGACTTGTTCCGAAACTTCGACTGTATTAAACTAAACCTCAGGAATATCCACTGGAACGTCAAGACATTCAATATCCGCATAAATTAAATGCGGGACTTATTTTCGTTGCACAAGAGTAAATTTCAAAATGTTTTCCCGGGCTCTGGTGTTATTGTTCGCTGTAGTTTCTCGCTTTTTCCGTCATAGTGAAAGTTATATTTGTCAAGCAAATGTTATGTAGTAAACACATGCATGCAAAATATGTACGAATTTTTTTTATTTTTTTTTTACGCTGGTACTTGTTAAATTCCACACTGAGAACAATGTCAACCTTCAATCTATTGTCTCACCCACTTGCTGTTAACTAGATACAATTTCCGGTCGCATATCCGAAAAAAGTGTTGCTACATATCTGTTTGGCTTATATACGCTTGGGATAACTACCCGGTAATTTTGAAGATCACGAGGGCTCTTATACAACTTAAATTCTGGAACTTTATTTGATGAACATACTCAGCTGCCACAATGGTGATAGTGGCTGCGATACATCGAACGAATTTAGCTCATCATTTATGCAAACGCGTTATTTATTCTGAATAAGATAATTAGTAAATCAAACGACTAAGTTACATCTAATACTGTATGCCAAAGGTTTATGAGTGAGACCTTTATGCCAAGTTCTATCGAACGCTTTAAACATATCATAAGAAAATAAAAACGATGCAGCCCAAATTTTTAACATCAAGAGTTTTGCAAATAGTATGGTTCATTTCAAATAAATAATGGACGATGGAATACACGACGATAACATCAGACTAAATAAGATAAGTATATGCATGTTTAAGTATGCTAATGCCTAAGACCTTGCAGAAGATACACAATAATGGTACTAATCTGTAATTACAAGGATCGGGTTCATTGCCCTTTTTGAAAATTGTGATGATATGTTCAATTTTCCTCAATGTGAAAAGACTCCTGAAGGTCGCGATAGTTGATCGATTAGATAAAATGGGACCGATGCCTTGCTGGCTGCGCTTATCAACACTTTGCTGCCAGTTCAATTATGTACTGTGACTCTTTTTTACATATCTTTAGGAAAAATAATATCAGTTATCTCCTGATGTGTAAAATCAGTATGATGAAAACCAACATTACAGCTGTTTCACGACGACTGAAGTGGATGATAAGCATCATCTATAGACGATAACGAAGGGCGAAGATCAGTTGAAGTTACACGTATTTCCCGGTACAGAAGTATAACATATTAAAAGAGTGGAGGAATAACTTAAACGTTACAACGACCTTTCACCAAATTTCTCATTCCCTCTCAGTATGTATCCAGATCATTTTTAATTTAAATTGGTGAAGATTATTCTTAAGTTTAGTACAGGTTTTTCTGTCGTTTTTTCTTGTCTTCATATTGTTGACTCTGTTACGCTGAGGTACGAATTGTTACAACTCTATGGTTTTAAGCTAAGTAACAGAAAAAAGCGAAAACCAAAAAGTTTTCCAAACGTCAACACATAATTTATTTCCCTAGAATAGAAAGTACAATTTTAAAAGAACCTACAATACTGTGAATTAGATCCTATAATAGCCCTAACGTTCTTTAACAAGTCCAAAAATATTGAGTATTCCAAATAAATTCCATTGGTGTTCCGAATGAATTTCAAACTTGACTATGCTGTCTGGATAGTGCTGATGCGCTAACAGTCTTGATATCTCACTATCATATAATCCAAAATATCTCTGAATGAATTCACAATAATTTCCAAAACTAGTAATTTAGTCCTAGTGTCAAAACGCTGTTTGTAATTCGAATGAATAAGTTTAATTAAATAAATTAAATCCTCTCAGCACAACAAGATTCCAACAAAAGATTTATGTTAAGGTATGGAATAACTAATTCTGAAGTAAACAACATTTATATAAAAACTAAGACATAATTTCAGAGCCAGGATGAGGGTCAACTTAAAGGAAAGTTTCAGCAAACTGTAAACAAAATATGTTTCTAGAAAATTCTAAGGTTAGAATGTAAGTTGTATCTAGAATATGCTTACCTTCAAGTAATAAATATCTTAATATAAACTAAAACCATAAACAAGTATTTTCTATGTAATATGTTGTTTGCAACAAAAAAGCAACAAAAAGATATGAGTAGTCAGGCAGACCTCTGTCCTCACTGACCAAAGTTAATCACACAAAACAGATATACGTAACAGTATTTACTCCTATTGCCGACATTTCTTGCAATAAAGTCCAACTTTTAATATCATTCCATGAGTGTAATTGCTTATCTTATTTCGGAAGAAAATAAATTTTGTCATTATGTCTTATGGCTTTTGTTCTCAATGGTGTACATAAATCCAGAAGTTCAGCGAAGTTATCAGTACAAGTTGTAACCAAGTCATCACGAATTTTATTATTTGTCCTTTAGCAAAATGTTAAGTTTTATGTCAGAATTGAATTTAATTGAAACAATACCCCATCATGATCCGATATAGAACATTAAAGTCAGTCAAGTACCTTGCAAAAAGGAGGTTAATACTGGATCAATCAGAGATTCTGTGTTGAAAATTTTCTTGTATCATCCAGAATCTGTTTGATGGAATGTATACTTCTATTATGGCCATGCAGACGAGACCTTGGTACATTCCGAAGCAGACAAGAGATGAGATATCCTGTTATAATAACAAGGTAACCTAACTCTAATGCGGTTTTGCATTGAATTCTGCAATAATGTCCATGCTATATTTCCTTGAGAAGGTGGTATATAAACATCTCATAAAATCATAATAGAAATAATCACTTAAATGAGTTGCAGCAAAATATAATTGTGAGATTCTTCAGAAACACATTGAATAAAATACATTTTTGATCATGTGCTACGAATGTTTAAATGATGCATATATAAATATTTTGAGTCATATGCATTGATTTGCAATCGAAATTATTTTTCGAAGGATCTGGGTTTGGGTGCATACAGGAAAACAAACAGAAGAAAATGTAATATCAAACAAAACTTATTTTTATTGAAATATGATGTTAGTATAATAAACCAAATAAAGAAAATCGAACAGATATAGCATGAGCTCTTAAATGTTTCCACCATATCACCAAAACTTCTCTTTTATACCTATAAAATATATTATCACTGTTATTCTAGCATATTCATCTATAAAACTTCACTAAATACGCAAATACCACTGTACATTTTTCATAACTCTATTCAGGATAATCCCAATGTTCTTGTCTAGAAGACCTTGTGGAACATAACCTGCAGTACTTAGAGGGAAGTTTTTTTTAAACATTTACGTCATTTTGCTTTAAATAGCAAAATAATGCATTAAAAACCAAAGGTACTGTTTAGTACCTGCAATGAGGTTATTGAATATCAACTCTCACCCTCCAGATCGGGTTGAAAATACACATATATTCTGTGTTAACTCACATGTCAAGACAAGGTCGTTACTTATCAAACCTAAGAACTGAAATAATTTTTTTTTCATTAGTTTATGGTATGAAACGATGATAATTGCCAATTTAGACAATTTAACGCCTTTTCAATCCAGTATCTTTGAACCAAAATCTCAGTTAAATATGCGATTATCCCTTTTCCTTTAGAGTACCAATGTCACGGATATCCTGTCCGCGTATGTTTGTCACGCGGGATATAAGACTTCTTTTTAAAATCATAGTTTCTAAGATGCCATATTATCAGGTGACCTATGTAGACGATAAATGTGGAACCACCAAAGCTTTTTCTGAAAATTGAGGAAAACGAAACAAGACATGGAAAGAAAGATGATATAATATAAGACATATTTTTCTTCACTTTTGTTTTGTCGGGTGAATTTTAAAAAATATCCAAAGTAGAAAATGCACAAGCCAATACCACTTCATTGGTATCACTCGTATACCTTTACATATTTTGAACTTCGCTTAGTATATTTTATAACCTGACATTCACCATAACACGTTTTATAGGCCTCTTCTGGACAACTGTCTTTTATGTATCATTTCAAATATTATTAATACTTCCAAAGGTGTTACAGTAAAACGTGTTTGAAAGTGATGAAAGCATTCCAAAAAGGACAGTTTTAGCTTTTACTTGAGTGAATGTCAGCAAATCGCATGAAGCTTTATCTATCTGTATAAGTTTGTATGTAAATCAAATCCAACTTAAATATTTTCTTAAATCATAATTTAACAAAACAGTCTCGAAAAGAATTTGATAAAAGATAACAGGCTATTGCAAAAGATCTATGCCTATTATTCAACTTTGCTATGCCGTTTCTATGAAAAAAGTTTTTTCTTCTCGGGTTACTGCTTTTTTCTGCTGTTGTTTTTTCTTCTTTCTTTTAGTAGCTGGTAATTTATGAAGTGTTTTGAAGCTACTAATGTGCAGTTATATAATTATGATTCTATGTGTGATCTGGACCAATTTAAGATCCGACTCCCCCGGTTAGTTTTAATGTTGTAATTTGCTTGATTCAATTAACAAGGAAGTGTTACCTTTTGCACCTTTTTAAAAATAGTACAACATTTATTTACACTGATGATTAACTTACCGTTTTTACGCGCGCTTATAAGTTGAGTACAACTGCAAACTGTACGAACTCGTATCTGTCGTCGCATAATGCGCCAGCAGGTCTGGGTCCATGTATTTTGCCAGAAACATGACACCGATCAGGCGGTGCTTTATGCGACGGCATATCTGATTCTATGTTATTTGCGACTGGATTAGATTTACAAGTGAGCATAGATGGTAAGTGTATGTGTGGGTTAGTAAAAACAATGTTTGTAAATATGTATGTGAATCATGTGGGAATCAGTATTGTGTTCAACGGAAAATGTTTAAAAGTCACTTAACTCATTACCACCTAGTACCATTTTAAAGCGTCATGAGCTTGTACCCTACTTCCAAGCTATGTAGCATCAAGATCATTTATGATACACTAAAGTGGGTGTTATTATGGAAAAGTAGACATATGTAGCATTACAATGATACCAAATAATCTGGACGTTCTACTCGCACTACAAAATACAGCGGCAAAAACTTAATTTTTTAGTCCACATTTTTTACACCAAAAATTTGCCAGTGTTTGTGTCCGAATTCCAGACTTTTTCTGGGGCCTGAGATCTAACGCAGACCAGTCTGAATTGCACACCGACAAGTGAAAAGTAACGCACACTAGGTTAAGTTTGAGATTTGGTATAAAATATTGTCAGGACACGAAAATGATGGGTGCAATAAGCATAATAATAATAATAATAATAAAACCCTCTCCAATTTTTACCCTTCGGCACATACGCAAGCAAAATAACCAATAACAAAAAAGTCTTTAACACAACTAAGCATACAGCTAAACGAAACTCTCGTGGAGGCAGATGTGTTTGGCTGAATTCAGAGCAATGCCAAAAATGTCATTCTAACTTCCATTTCAGGCGAGAATGACAAATATTTCCTGGGGTTAATGAATTAATACCCAGCCTGGTAGCATGTTTGCCAGCAGCAGGCAGGGTGAACAGACCTTTTGTCTGAGACCTTATTTTCACAAAATAAAGGTTCCTACGGGGGCTGAAAAAATAAGGTCAATAACGCTAAACCGAACCTTCTAACAAACGGATAATAAATCCTTTGGGTTAGTTATTTTTGTCATTTTATTTTTGACTTTTTGTTTTTATTTTATAGTGCGTTTAGTTTACTCGCCGGGTCAATTAATTTTGGTTGGTTCACCCTGCCTGCTGCTGTAATTAACCAAATATTTTATCTAGACCTATACGATACCTAGATCTCGGATCGTGCAGATTTATCGTTATATACCCAAATGGGATAGCTTGTGCTTGAGCAAAAAAGTTTTTGAACTTAATCAGATCCATATCTCCTGAACACCAGGTGTAGTAAATATTTTTCAGCGTGTAGTTATCTACTCCATTAAATACAACTAAAATATTGCAGTTGTCTCTGATCACCTTCGGTATTTGTGTATATCGTTGAGTGACGTATATAACGTCTGTATTCTTGTGTCTACCTCTGGAAAATATTCTAGCTGGATTTGTTTGTTTATCCAGCATTACATCATCATATACTACTAAATTATTAATAAATCCATCGAGGTCATCTATTGACGGTGCTTCATCAATGTCGGTGATAAAATCGATAACATCATTATTTTCATCTTCTTCATTAATTAATTTCGCTTTCTCATTAAAATCCTTGAGTACCTCGTAACAGTGCTGATCATCTACAGATGGTGCTACTAAATACAGTTTACTCCATCTCAACCATCTCATTATTAAATTTAGTAATAGTTGTGTTTTACCTGATCCAGATGGACCTATTATAATCATCCTTATCGAATGTGGTAATGCTGGATGGTGCTTTACTGCTTCCTGTTTTCGTGTCGCCGAAAAGTCAATTGTATCCATATTATTAATAATATGAGTCTATATTGTGTTCGATGTAGATTATCTACACCCACTGCTGAATTAACTACAATAACAACGAAGAATAAACGACGTGCTCTGACAGGCAAATGCGTTAAATGCGGCACGAAGAAATACAAATTTGTCTCCATGACTAAGTCAGGAACAAAGACAGGTGGAGATATTGCTGCTTCATTAGGGAAATTACCAGGAACTCCATGGGCCAAATACTCCGGTGAGAAACATCTTCCTGGATATAATTATTGTGGTCCTGGAACTGGACTTAATATCTGACTTGATGATCAAGATCTACCAAGACTTGGAGAGTATCCAATAAATAAGACTGATAAAGCGTGTCATGTTCATGACGTTGCGTATAAAAGTAAAGATTTACAACAACGGCATATCGCAGATGTAAAATTAATTCATGCGTTAAATTCTATACCTAATAAATCTGTTAGAGAAAAACTCACTAGTTTTGTAGTAAAATCTGCCATGAAAGGTAAAATAATGTTAGGGGCTGGTAATTAATTATGTAACTATTA
>JAECUM010055637.1:0-13623 GCA_016617855.1 Megalonaias nervosa | reverse complement strand
TTTTGTTATCCGTGACAAACGTGACCCATTTCGTGTACACACTGGAAATATTGTCATGTTAAATAAGAATTCCAAACCATGAATGTTGACTGGTATTGACAAACCATATTATGAACGAGCGTATCCTTTGACTGCAGTTGTTTATGCTATGTAGCCACTAAATGATAAACCTAGCGTTGATGATCTCAAACCGATGAAATTGTCAAGGCTAAAGGGTGTAGCTGAGCGAGTTACAGAACACTTCACAAAGCAACACGTTGAAACGGTTTAACGGATCGAAGACGTAAAAAAATTAATGAGTGGGCAGAAAAAGTTAAAGATACCGGAGCGTCTATCAAAGACGTTGCTGAGCTGAAAAATAAATTGAAATTCCCAATAACAGTGAAGTCGTGAACCGGAGAGATTTTTGTATAAATCGAAATATGAATCAAGAGGAGCTCCATAACGATCATTGATCATAACACACATGCATGGACATCGACCGTAACAAAACTTCCACGAGACAGAACAGTTAAATTTTATAATGATCATATGTTTGATTTTATCAGAAATATCAGTAAGCGTGACCCTGTATCCTTGTGGTTATTTCAAAGTTCAGAATCTGTGAACTATGATCAGCTTGTACGACCTAGCGGAGACATTTATCGTGCAGAATCTCTCCACGAGGAAATGAAACATTTTGCTTTGAAATATATCCCTGACGATGTCAGGGCTGAACAATTACTCAGCAATTGTTTTACCGTTCCGTCAATTGCTGCTCACTTTGCTCAGGATAAAAATTCATGGTCACCGACAAGATCAGAATTTCTTGAAGAAATACAACGCAGCTGTAAGGAATATGGACACGGCGGAATGTGGAGTACGAAATACGATTATAAGGATGTTATCTCGGTTGATATGGTAGCGTGTTATCCTGGAAGTTTTCTTGGATACGGAGAGTGTTCTGCATATTTTAAGAAATTTGGATATCCAACACACGAGATGACCAGAGTTGCTATAAATGGACCCCTGCCAGATTTTGATTTGATCGGATTCGCATGTATTAAATCGTTTTCGTTTACGGAAAATCTCCATCCGATTACTTATGTTTGGTTTGGCCGTCATTTCTCAGAAAAATATTGGGCTCCAATAGTTTTATTACAATACATGCTTGATGCGAAAATATTGATATCGTTCGTTGTAAGTGAAGCGATCATATCGTATCATTCAAAACAACAAATCTGGTTACCAAAACCCAATGATATAATTACCGATAATCCCGCTGAAATTGAATATGAAAATAAACTTGCAAAGGCTCTAGGCAGAAAAATAATCGGGAAGTTTACTCCGGGTAGTTCATGTGATCATAAACAACATTGTACACGATTAATTATGGACGATGCCGAACTCGATTTTATAATTGCTGATACAATAGAGAAAAGCAAATTTATAAGTCGAAGTAATGCTTATTTGTCTGATGGAACTAAATTAGGTACAGTTGTGAGCTATATTGATGGTGAGTCACCGCATTTTACTCATTTAAGATCTTCGATGCTCGCGTACGTTTCGATAAACTTATCGATGATAAACAGATTTCCTGATACCGCGGTTAGGGTTGCCACAGATTTATTTTATATAAATAAAAAAATATACGGATTTGTTAAAACAATTACTTGGCTCTGATGCATCATGGGGCGAATGGAGAATAAAACGAGAAAAGATATTTAGTTATTATGAATCTGCCGACGTTGAAATTAAAGAGACATATTACAAGAATAATAATCAAGTTTCAAAATCATCAGCACCATCGGTATATAGTCATGTGGCCAGACATAGAACCGTTTAGCTTAATGGATGTGGTGATTCTGGTAAAACAACGCGTGTTCAGATGAGGTTGTTTTGACACCTACACATAGACTCGCCAGAGAAATGAAAGAACGTGGAGTAAAATCTCAAACTTATCATAGTTTCTTTAGATGGTGCGGAGACACATGGACTCCTGAGCGAATGGGTGAGAAATGTATCCCTAAAATTATTATTTGGGATGAAATATTCACGGAAGTATTTAAAATATTTCTTGATCGGTTGTTGACGAAAAATACTGCTGTGATAATGTGTGGTGATCATGGTCACCGCCACCTTTTGTTGGACAGTCTCCGCACGAATGGTTAAAAACGTTTGTAGATTATTATGAGGAGATAACCGATGATTAAAGAGCTATTGATGAACTGCTGAAAGAATTTAAAAAGTTAATCAGACTGCAGCCAGATAAGACTCAGTGTGAAATAATGCGTGAAGTAATTCCAGAAACTCCTATGAATGATTTTTGCAGTTTGTGGAGGCCTGCTGATTTGATAGTTGCAAGTAAAAAGATAGATCGTGATATACTTGAACAACAATTATTTCTGTTACATAAGGAAGAATTTTCAAATCTACCTGTACCATTGTGTTATCGCACAGCCGATATTCGACGACAGAATATTAAAGTTGAAATTCCAGGTTGCAGTGATAAACAAAATCTTGTACTAAATGATATTGTTTTAGTTTCTGTCAGTGCTGTTGAGAGTGCGTTAACGATGGACAAAACACCATGGATGTTAGGATATTGCATAACGATTCATCCATCACAATGATTAACTATTTCTGATACAAATATTTGGATTGTTGATGATCGTATTGAATGGTCAAATTTAATTTATCTCGCAATGTCTCGAGTCAGAAGAATATCTCAGCTGCGGAGGGTTATCATAGATTTCACAGAAAATAATAATCAAACTGCTAGTGACACCGATGATGTGGTAAGAAAAAAATTAGCTAGTTATAAGCAATGTGACAAAAACAAAATAAACGCGACTTTGATCTCAATGCTGAATTTATTATGACACGGAAACAACGACAGAATAATCATTGTGTTAGCTGTAACACAGTAATGTTGTAGCAGTATTCGAATAATAATCCAAGACAGTTGATCGTAGATAGAATTAATAGTAGTCTTGGTGACACACGCGAAAATGTGATACTAACCTGTCTTAAATGTAATCAACCTCGAGGAGCCAGTTTACAAAAGTGAATGCGGTGGTAATTGTGTGTCTTCGGGAATTACTTGTAATTGTTCACGTACAAATCTACGTTGAGGAGCAGTTGAATCTAGTCTGTAGATTGCAGGTGTACCCATGGATCTTACCACTCTGGTAATTGCATGTGTGGTTACACTCCAAATTGGATCAGTTGCTCTTTTTGTACCCCCTTCAAGTTCACTAGGTTCATATAAATATCCTACAGTCACATTACCTAGTACTGGGTGTTTTGAGAAGGAGTCATATCGTTGTATTGGTATATATTTCTTTGTGATTGCATTGGTGGGCTTCATATAAGTTGTACGAGTAATTTCATTATTTAACGCAGCTATCACACTTGGTAATCTTGCAACCCATTCACAAGATCTCTTGTCTTTCTGAACTTTATTCAGAGATATTTCTTGCTCATAGTGATTTCCAAATAACCGCTCAGCATGTTTTCGATTAAATCGTTCAAAATTTGCCTGATCTTGACGAATTACGGTATGTCCTCGTCTGATTTTAACGTTATGTTTTTTTTTCATCAGAGATGATACTGCACCAAGAAATTCCTTACCAGGATCAACCTGTAGTAACTGTGGCCATCGTAGACCACCACGTTGATAAATTCGTTCAAAAGCAGATGCAACGTCAGTTGCTGTTTTAGTTGATGGTGGTTCTGCTTCTTTATATCGATTTGCAACGTCAACGACAGTTAACGCATACTTATATGTGCGTGATTGATGCCTACCAATTTTAATGGTATCGTGTGGTAAAAACAAAATATCTGCTTGATGAACTTCATTGGGAGTGCTGACATCAAAATGTGCGTACTGAATTTTGTTAGGTGGTGCTAGTTGGATTTGCCATATTGCCTGTCGCACTAACCAATCTGCAGCAACATAACGTGAGACATCTACTGCATCAGCAAGTTTACTAATAGCTGCTCTACCCCTCCAGTATCCTCTTGGGCTATAATAAACCGATCCCATTATTATGATAATAATCGGCTGATTAATTACCAGCCCCTAGCACAAATTTACCTTTCATCACAGATTTTACGAGGAAGCTAACAAGTTTTTCTCTGACAGATCTATTTTATTCATGGAATTTAAGGAGTGAATCAACTTGACATCTGCAATATGTCGTTGTTGTAAATCTTTATTTTTATACGCAACATCATGAACGTGACACGCTTGATCAATCGCATTTATTGGATATCTCCAGGTCTTGGTTGGTCTCGTTCGTCATGTCGAATATCAAGTCGAGTTCCAGGACCACAATAATTGTATTAAGTTGAATGTTTTTCTCCTGGGTATTTGGCGTATGGAGCTCCTGGTAATTTTCCCAGTGACGCAGCGTTATCACCACCCTTGATGTTCATCAAGAACGAACTTAATTTATATTTTCTTGTACCACATTTTACACACTTGCCTGTAAGTGCACGATTTTTATTTTTTGTTATTATTGTTGTTAATCCACTGGTGGGGGTTGGTGCTCTGCATCGAATACAGTATAAATCCATATTATTTATTATATCTGTACAACATGGATATCATTGATGTCTCAGCGACACGAAAACAAGAGCCAGTCAAACATCATCCAGCGCCACCAATTTCTATCAGAGCAATTATAATTGGACCATCTGGGTCTGGTAAGACGCAATTGTTGCTTAATCGGACAATGAGATGGGTCAAGTGGGATAAAATATATTTAGTGGCACCATCTGTAGACGATCAGAGATGTTATCAAGTACTTAAAGATTGTAATGAACATGCAAAGTTGCTGAATGAAGACGGCAATGATATTATTCATTTTATTACCGATATTGATGAAGCCTCATCTGTAGATGACCTAGATGGATTTATTAATAACCTCATAGTATAAGATGATGTGATGCTTGACAAACAATCAAATCCTGCTCGTATATTTTCTCGAGGCAGGCACAAAAATACCGATGTTATATATGTTACTCAGCGATATACACAAATACCTAAAGTGATCAGAGATAACTGTAATATTTTAGTTGTGTTTAACGGCGTTGATACACATACTCTGCGAAATATTCATCAGACTTAGTGTTCAGGTTATATGGACATGATTAAGTTCAAAAACTTCTTTTCAAAAGCACAAGCTACCTCACACGGATTTATCACGATAAATATACATGACCCCAGATTTAGGTATCGTATAGGTCTTGATAAAAGTTTTGGCTGACACTACAGCAGCAGAGAGGGTGACGACCGACAGTGAGTGGGCGAAGGGTAAACGAACACGCATAAAAAAGTGAAAACACAAGCGTCAAAAATAAAGTAACAAAATGAGCTAACCCAATTAAAGAAATCTCGGTCGGTTAGAGACTTCGGTTTGACGTTACTGACCTTGTATTTTCAGCCTTTGTAGGAACCTTATTTTTCGGGGACGGACCCTCCTAAAAAAATGGTCTGTTCACCTTCTCTGCTGCTTGTTCTAAGAAAATGAATTAAAACTACGTATTCAATATTGACTTAATCAAAACAAAGAATCATGTCAATTGCTTCATTATATTTACATCTGCTTTCTGTCATATATATATATATATATATATATATTATATATATATATATATATATATATATATATATATATATATATATATATATATATATATGTGTATTAATGTGTGTGTGTGTGTGTATGTGTGTGTGTGTGTGTGTGTGTGTGTGTGTGTGTGTAGCATCTTGCCACAATTGGCTTGAACTTTTTGTACATGGATATAAATTTTCCATTGTTGAAGGTTGTAAGATAAAAGCAGCAATAAAAATGCAGTTCCATACCAATTGTTTTGTATTTCCTTACACATCTTATTTCATCAAGAACCTTATGTTCTTATGAATGTTCGTAAGGGTGAACAACTGACAGCACACTATAATACATGGACCAACTATAAAAAAAGAAGTCATTGTAAAATTGTTCATTCAGTATTTGTATAATTATGTTTTTGTTGTCCCACTTACTCAATTAATACAAGTTCAATTTAAAATATGGAGCACCAATATAAACATAGACAATGTTTCGAATCCTAACTCTGAATATCAACTGGCATATGGCACCTGGGGATTCTCATTTCAGTATATTCTGGCATCAGGGTATTATGATGAAAGTCTATCAAGTTTAAACATAAAGCTTCCCAAAATTCAACATCGGGAAAAATTCTTTCTACAATCATTCCTTTTGAGGACCAACTGACCAAGTCACAAAAATCTACTTCAGAAAGTGCAATCTGCATCTGTACCTGGTAGTAATATTTATGTGATTTCTTTCAAAAATTGCATACCATTCATAATAGTATTACAAAGATTGATTCTTTTATTTTGCACTAAGATTATCTACACATAATGGTTCTTTTCCTGCTAAAACAAATGGAGGGGCCCCGAGTGGCCGAGTGGTCTAAAGCGCTTTCCGTTACGGATCACTGCCATCTCACCTCTGTCTGCGTGGGTTCGAGTCTAAGATTCGGCGAATGTGGATATGTGAGAAAGCTTAGCTTCTCGTGGGTCGGTGGTTCTTTCCGCGGATTTCCCGGTTTCTTCCTCCACCATTAATACTGGCCGCCATGTATAGCCTATCGTGTGCTGAAAAATGGCGTTAAGCCCCACAACAACAACAACAACAACAACAACAAAACAAATGGACATTTTATCTCAACTACTCCAATTAGTTTGTTGTTTTGATTGCAGACAAGGCCATCAGGACTACATCCAAATTCTGGATACAGAGGACTGGTCCAAAATCCACTTTTTTGTATCGTAACATCCTATTCGGTATTTTCAGGCATGTACTCTTGAAAAGGTATTTCTTCATTCTGTCTTTCATATTTTAAACGTTTTAATTCTGATAATTTTTGCCCCATGGAATTCTGTTCAGAAGATTATATTTCCCCCTTTTACTGTGGACAACTGCTACATCTTTTGGTACAGAAGCAGATATTCTACAGAATCTGCTACTGTGCCACATTTCTGAGTGATCTTGTGTATTTGGTACTTCAAAGGGGACTGTGTTTTTGTCACACTGCACTAACTGTAAGGCAGACTTAGTTCTATCCTTTAATACCTCCATGTCAACTTCATGATCAGGGTAGTCTATCTCTAATATTTGGCTGAACATTCTGTCTGAACCTGAATAGAATAATGTAGCAATGAAGTTGTTAACAAACTTTGTTTCATTAATTTCAATGTCACATAATGGATTAGAGTTTCTAAATCTATCTGCATTTAATTTCTTGATGTAGATGTTGAATATCATCATTGCGGCTGTAGCTTAGACTTCTTCCCAACATTCCATGTACAAAGTTTGCTGGTAGTTGTACATGGCTTATATCCAAACTGAAGAGTATAATCTTCCAAGGCAAAAAGTAAAGAAGCAATATCATTGCATCTGCCCATAGAGGAAGCTTTACAGTCGCAAGATGCATCCCTTACTTTTCCTGAGAGTGTTGCTAGAGTCACTGATACAAGATACACAACTTGCTACGTGTACGATGCCATTACAGATGATTTTAAGAAATAATGATCATCTTTATAATTATCTTGCAAGTTTTTCACATGGCCATTTATAAAATATTGTCAACCTTTCAACATAGCTTTTTATATGTTGAAGTCAGTCAAATTGTCCGCACTTTCACTATCAGAGGAATTAATTAAAGTCAATTTTGTAAGAGTCGATACACACTCGAATCCCCAGTTCCACTTTG
The DNA here is from genome assembly GCA_016617855.1 of Megalonaias nervosa. Taxonomy (NCBI): domain Eukaryota; kingdom Metazoa; phylum Mollusca; class Bivalvia; order Unionida; family Unionidae; genus Megalonaias; species Megalonaias nervosa. Next base: position 5,856 of record JAECUM010055637.1, on the reverse strand, counting down.
TTTAAACTATTTTGCTTAAACAAAAGTGTTGATACAACAAGCAAAGTAATGTCAATGCCACGAAATAAATATTTCTCTATTTAGATATATCTATACTAGTTTAAACTTATTCATTTTAGAAAACTGTGTCAAATGCATTTACAAACATATAATTTGGGGTATTCAGTAGAAAGCATAATCCTGTTACCACTGTCTGCCCAACAGCAACAAGAAATAAAATATAATATCAAAACTCTCGATGCTGATATCAATGGTTTTACAGAAAATATGTGTACACTTACACACAAAACACAACAATTAGTAGAAACGAAATAATGGCTATCCAAATATTTGTGAGTTCAGTCAATTAATTAAATCTCTTAGTTAACCAATATATAATTTTGTAGAGCTAAAAATATATGTGTGTTGTTTTCAACAGTTAACATAGGGTTGCTAAATAATAATTTTAGTCATAAGAGCAAAAGGAAGTGTGTGTATGATTTGATCTCCAAGATTAGGATTTGATCTCCAAGATTAGGATTTGATCTCTAAGATTTGAATATTTGGTACAGTCTAGAAGAAACTATTTTGCATTCTAAAATTTCACCACCTGAGCAATAATTATTATTAAATACATGATTCGTATATAAATCGTTATTTAAGTCACTACAATTTGTTCCTAGCCTAGCATGCATGATCTGAGACATTCTGTTACCAACGTGGTAGTAACATGGAGTGGTCCCTTTATAGCAATTCACGTACGCTTTAAAATTATGTATTGAAGGATTCTTTCTCACTCCAACAGGTAACAAGGTCATAGAAGGTAGAAATAAATTGTTGAACAAGGTCGTTCTACAGAATTGGGGTCGAAGATCGCTTCAAGATCGAATGGAGTAGGTCTTATGTTCTGTAAATAACGGTCGAATCAAGCCTTGAAGATGTGCGGGAGCTAGTTCGTGGTGAAGTTTAAGTAATGGAAGCAGTTTATGCCTGTAATATACCTATATTAACAAATGATTATTTCCTGTGTTCGCCATGATGAAATATCTCGTGATTTTGAGGAAGGTTTGAGATCTACATTTTTAGTGTGCATATATTTCATAATTTAACCATCTCCGAAAGGAACTATTATAAATAAAAAGTAAATAAAATACAATTCAAAATAAATACATAAATACCAAATGACGACTTGAAATACAAAAACGCTAAAGAGATTTTCATTTTGCTTTTTTATAATCTTAATGTTTGCATCTTTTGGATTCATCATAAGTAGTATAGTGGGACATAATAGCCTCAATAGGAATTAGCATTAAGGGACCCTAATATTGAATATAGCCTCAAGATTTATAGCCTCAAAAGCACACCCTGGGATAGTATGGTCTGAATGGGAATTTTGTATAGCGACAAGAGGAATGGAACATGTAGGGTGACGTCACGGTACTGGACACTTGCAACAATGTAGCAAGTACCGTGACGTCATGCCAACTGTTTCATTTCTATACAAAGTGTGTAGAGACTGAGACAGACATATACTAATACAAGCCCGAGATTTATATATAAAGCATTAGCTAGACCTGAACTTATCTTGACGGTGTTCATAAATTTGCATAATTATAATGATGCTATAAATAGTTATAATCAAGGAAAAGACTAACGCCAAAATGGATGTGACTAAAAGTAACGCTAAAATTACGAAATTTTTCCAGAATTTAACGGAGACTAAACATGTCCCTGAACATTAGGTTACATTGGGTTAGACTAAATATAGTACTAAAATTACGACATTGTCCCGGACTACAGTGGAGACTGAGAAAATCTGGAACATTAATATTCAAATGACTGACTAAAAGTAACGCTAAAATTACGAAATTGTCCCAGAATTTAACGGAGACTGAACATATCCCAGAAGATTAAATTATATTTGTTTAGTCTAAAAGTAGTACTAAGATTACCAAAATGTCCCAAACTCTAGTGGAGACTGAGAAAAACTCCGGAAGATTGTATTCAGATTACCGTGACTTAAGATATTGCACTAAATTTCCAAACAATTTAGCGGACTTGAATGGAAACTGATAACTAGCCAGATGTTTTGGTTGTCAGAAATGGCAAAGACAAAGTGTAGCACTAAATTCTGAAATTGCACAGGACTTTAGCGAAGACTGAAAATAATCCATAGATAAATTTTAAAAATGTTACCAAGACTTAAAGTAGTACTGAAATTATTTAAACTCATACCGATTTTCGCGGAAACTGAAAAATTGTAAATAAAAAATTAAAATAAGGGATACTATAGCATCAATGGGAATTAGCATTACGGGACCCTACTTTTTCTACTATAGCGTCAAGATTTATAGCGTTAATGGGAATTAGCATTACTGGACCCTACTTTTTCTACTATAGCGTCAAGATTTACAGCGTCAGTGGGAATTAGCATTACGGGACCCTACTTTGTACTATAGCGTCAAGATTTATAGCGTTAATGGGAATTAGCATTACTGGACCCTACTTTTTCTACTATAGCGTCAAGATTTACAGCGTCAGTGGGAATTAGCATTACGGGACCCTACTTTGTACGATAGCGTCAAGATTTATAGCGTCAAATGGCACACCCTGGGACACTATAGCGTCAATGGGAATTTTGCATGGGAACAATAGGAATGGAAAAAGGTAGGGTGACGTCACGGTACTGGACACTTGCAACAGAGAATAATGTTTTTGTGAGTTAAACATAAATTATACAACAACTAAACAATATTTTAGCCAAGAAAGAATAAATCTTTTCGAGGCAGTCGCGTGGCCCTGAAAACGGCCTTTCGTTTTTGCTTCTATTGTCTCCAGTTCTTCCACCAGCTTCTTAATTTTCCAATGATTCCTTTCTTCGTCTTTTTCTTTTCTTCGTCTGGAATCCAGTCTGGATGTCCCATGTCTCTAAATTTTTTCTGTATTTTTATCCAGTTGATGTTCAGTGTTTCAACGTCCTCTTTCATTTTTTGGGGGTTTTCCTTCTCCTTTCTCTCTTTTGTCCAGGTGACCTTTATTTTCTTTACCTCTTGTTTCATTACTTTTTTCATCTTGTCTTCTGCTTTTATTAATTGTTGTAAACCCCACTGGACAAAAGACCACTCTGACCAATTAAATGTATCTTGCAAGAATCTCCTCACTTGGATGACACGATCAAGGGCTTCCTTCAATGTCCCCACTCTTACAGACTTAGGCTTGATGAATCCTCCTATTTTCTCCACCTCCTCTTCTATGATTCCGGCCACCTGATCCCTGGCTACTTTCAGGGGCTAGTGACTTGACTGGTCACAAAGTCTTGGCTGCCTGGATAGCTCCATTCTTTTTCAATCCTTTTCACCAGGTAGGCTGCATCCATCATCCAAAAATAACTGTCTTAATTCATTGAACAAATTCATTTTTTTCATGAAGGTGTTGACTAGTCAACGCGGGTAGCCAGACTGATGAGCGTTCCGCGTTAAATACGTCAAGCACGGACGTGAACGAAAACATCCCTTACACTCACTTCACATATTATATACTATCCACACCAACGGACGAGAATGCATAAAACATACCATATTTACTATCCTCACCAACGAATGAGAAAGCATAAAACACATCTATTTACTATCCACACCAACGAATGAGAATGCATAAAGATACCATACCTACTATCCACACCAACGAACGCGAAAGGATAAAACACACACCATACCTACTATCCACACCAACGAACGCGAAAGCATAGAACACACAGATACTTACTATCCACACCATCGGACGCGAATGCATAAAACACACACATATATACTATCCACACCAACGAATGAGAATGCATAAAACATACACCTATATACTATCCACACCAACAAACGACAATGCATAAAATACACTGTTCTTACTATCCACACCAACGAACGAGAACGCATAAAACACCCATATATACTATCCACACAAACGTACGAGAACGCATAAAACATACACCTATACACTATCCACACCAACGAACGACAATGCATAAAACACACCATACTTACTATCCACACCTACGAACGAGAATGCATAAAACACACACATACTTACTATCCACACCAACGAACGACAATGCATAAAACACCCGTATATACTATCCACTCCAACGACCGAGAATGCATAAAACATACACCTATATACTATCCATACCAACGAACACGAATGCATAAAACACACACCATATTTACTATCCTCACAAACGAATGAGAAAGCATAAAACACACCATATATACGATCCACACCAACGAACGACAATGCATAAAACACACACATATATACTATCCACACCAACGAATGAGAATGCATAAAACATACACCTATATACTATCCACACCAACGAACGAGAATGCATAACACACACACATATATATTATCCACACCAACGAACGAGAATGCATAAAACACACCATACTTACTATGTACAGCAACGAACGAGAATGCACAAAACACCACTTATCTACTATCCACAAAAACGCTAGGTGAACGCATATAACACACATTCTACTATCCACAAAAACGCTAGGCGAACGCATAAAACACACCATATATACTATCCACACCAAAGAATGAGAATGCATAAAACATACACCTATATACTATCCACACCAATGAACGAGAATGCATAAAACACACCCATATATACTATCCACACCAACGAATGAGAATGCATAAAACATACACCTATATACTATCCACACCAATGAACGAGAATGCATAAAACACACACATATATACTATCCACACCAACGAATGAGAATGTATAATTCACACCATACTTACTATCCACACCAACGGACGAGAATGCATTAAACACACCATACTTACTATCCACACCAAAGAACGAGAATGCATAAAACACCACATTATCTACTAGCCACACAAATGCCAGGCGAACGCATATAACAAACATTCTACTATCCACAAGAACTCTAGGCGAACGCTAAAACACACATTCTACTATCCACAAAAACGCTAGGCGAACGCATAAAACACACCCATATATATTATCAACACACCCATATATATTATCCACACAAACGAACGCGAACGCATATAACACACACTATACTATTCACACAAACGGAAAGAGAAGAAAAACACACCCATATCTACTATCCACACAAACGTACGGGAACGCAAACACACACACACAACAGTAATAGAGTGAGTGTTTATGGTCACACTACTCTACATTCACTCGAATTGGCAACTTGAATAGTGTCTCTTTTCTAGAGATCTGGTTAGCCCTGAGAAGGACTGTTTTTCATCTAACTCCAAATTCACTTGGCTAATGGTGACACCTTCCTGGCCTGGCACCACACACACAACGTCTGCTCCAGTCATTCTCCCAATTGACTCTTGTGGTTGGGAGCGATGAGGGAGGTTGACTGGCTTCACTCTCCCAGTCTTCACTTTCAGGGATTGAAGACTTCCCTCTGTCTTCTATACCAGAGTCGAGGATGTTGTTGTGGCTGTGGCTGTGGCTGTGGCTGTGGTTGAGGTAGCGGTACTGTTTGTGGAAGTGTCCTCACCTCAGGTTTGACCTCATACTGAGGTCTCATGATGAGTTGAGGCAGGATCCCTCGCTTCTTTTCCTTCTCCTCTTCTTTCTTCTTTTTTTCCTCCTCTTCCTCTAGTCTGGCAATTTCTGCAACGGCCTTCATGGCCAGCTCACCCAGGAGTCGCCTGGCATACTCCAGGTGCATTTGGAGTTCAAGCAATTTAGCAATTCTGCTATTCATTTTCGGTGTTGATACGTCAACGATGGGTAGCCAGACTGACAATCGCGTCGCTTTATATACTTGAAGCACGGTCGTGAAGGAAAACATCCCCTGGCACCAAAAC
>JAECUM010055632.1:0-29454 GCA_016617855.1 Megalonaias nervosa | reverse complement strand
ATATATATAACCATGTAAACAAAGTGCAGTATAAGTAATATATAGACTGTAGATTGAAAACGATGGGCCTAAAAAAATACTAGCATAAGTAGTATAAAACTGACAGTGCTAAACCACCATCCCCTTCACCTTTATATAATACTTGGTGAGGTGGGAGAATATTAGCTATCGCAATGTCCATTTGTATGTGTGTCTGTATATATTTTCGTTTCCGAAGAATAAATCTTAAATTGTTCATTGTATTTCAACCAAACTTGGTAGACATGCACATTCATTGAAAATTACAACAACAAAAAAATATCTGCATTCAGTATTTCTATGTTACCATGGAAACAAAGTTTCTCATCTCTATTATATGAATCAAAAGTCCTGGACCATAGGGTACTAGCATAAGTAGTATAACCACATAGTGAGGACTGGACCATAAGGTACTTTTAGTAATGACAATTGCTTATGGGTAATGTAGGCCATAGGCCATAATACTACAGTTACACAATGATATTGCAGTGGAACCTTCAGTAACAGTCTTTACAAAAACGGGAATCATGGGACTTGAGATCTCAAGGTGACTTTTATTTTAACAAGTTAAACTTTTTCTTTGAAAAGAGTAAAACTTGTTCACGGTGAGATTTCATGAATTTTATGCATACTAGTACCAGTGCGTGCTAAATTAGGCGTGGTATAAGGGATCTGTAACATATGTTTGCTGTGACAAATTAGGTGTGGTAAAAGGGCTTTGTAACATACGTTCGATTTCGTGTGTCTATGTGAGAGGAGGTTAGTTTTTCTTCTAGTTTTGACTGCATATTAACAATTGTATAGTTCAGGCTATTCGACTTGAGAAAATGAAGCATCTGCTTTAAATCAGTTTAAAGTTACATTAACCAAACCGTATGAATCGTGTATACGGTGTGCTTCGAAATGAATGAACTATGGATTTAAATATTTTAGAAAACGACGGGTCGACTTTTAAAATATAATTTGAACTGCCTGTCAAAGGTAAATATTCAATTTTCCAACTGAACAGACGCATGTGCTTGCAAGTGAAATAAAGGGCTTTGTTCCGCCAGGTGTTATATACACTAAAACGTCCATTTTGGAAATGACGAATCAACCTGTAAATATATAGAATCAAGATACTGGTTCACGACTTAAACAACATAAATGGGGAAAAGTAGGGTGGCCCAAATCAGGATTACTTTAAACGCTTGAATAAGTATGTATTCATTGTCCTCTCTGTATACTAGACTCAACGCCCTACCGTTACGCATGATTAATGTACATTTCCCTTAAAGGTAAAAATATATGCCTTACATGTCTAACTAGCGCAATACTCTTTTCAGTGTACTCCTCTTTAGCAACACACCCACGTCTCGGGTATCATTGTTCCACCCGAATGTAAATGTTTGCTGGGTCAGATTTGTCTTCATGTAAATAATGAAATACCGAGAGCAGTGTGGCTTAGAACATACGTACCATGTATCAGCCTCTCTGACCCTTTTAACAAATCCACCCCTTTATGGCCACTTCAAAAATTCCACTCCTCTGTGGACACTTCAAAAAATCTACCTGATGATTGGAAAACGCGTTCGTATAGTAAAAGGGAACAGGTCAAAACTGGAGGCCGGATAGGGAGAGTACATGTGTTTGGTGCGTGTAAAGGCAAGATGGGTGGATCAAATATCGAATGTCTATACCTGGGTGTGCCTGCGTCATTTTGTGAGTCAATGTGTCAAATTTTATGCTGGAAGACTATTCTAAACGTTCATCTAGCCACGTATCACTGATTAACTGAACGCAAGGTAGAAACTTAGAAATTTAGCTTGGTGAATATCGGGTGACTGATGTTGGATAGCCAACAAGAGTTTGACAAACTTGTCACTTTCAGCACAGACTCTCGTGAATTTCCCATTATCATTGCCTAGAAAATATGCAATTGTTTTTAATGGCACTTTCCACTCTGCGCCAATGTCGCTAAGTAAGCGTCTCTGCCATTTGGCAATTTATTATCCAATTCTGGTTAGTATCCTAAACCAAGCAACAAAATAGTTCCAAACACCTGGCTCCTTTCCTTCACTGATTTTTATGACTTGTTAACGTCATTCTAATATATCTCTTGACTGTTGATTAAAATAAATTTAATTCTTCCTTAACAAAAATGTGTTAACGTGTTTTTGCATAACATATAATTGGCAACGCTTAATGGAGCACTTCCGCTGTCAAATCTTCAATTTCGAAGTGCGTAGTTATGCGCTCTGTAAAGATCTTCAATTTCGGAGGTGCGTAGTTTTGCACTTTAATATCTTCAGTTTCGGAGGTAAGTAAATTTTGCATATAGCCCTCAATCCTATGGTCTAAATAGAAGTGATTGGATTAGACAAACACCGAAATTTGTGAAGTTTGGGCACTTTTCAAGACATCACTTGCTTTATCTTGCTGAGGAAATGGGAGCGAAGTGGCTTTCCAACGGACACAGTACTTCAGTATCTTGGATTTGGAGTTTGACGTTCTACCAATAAACAATAAAGCTACCGCGGCTGTGTGTCTGTGTGTGTGTGTGTGTGTGATATAAAATCCATTTGTCCATTTGTAGTTTTTGTTATTGCTTAAGAACCAACTTCGACACGCAACAACTGATGGCGGTCTATCAGTTTGCTAAATATTTTGTTGTTGTTTTCCTCCATCGAAGCGACAAACACATAATGATGAAGTACTTCAGAACCTCGAGAATCAAACCCATCCCATGTTAACATTTTCTGTCTGACCGAAAATATTTAATTCTGTAGACAAAAAGGTAATAACTGGTTGACTGAACTGAAGGGCAATTATCACATCTCACAAGGATCACAAACTCTTCCATTTTCGAGTTGCATGCAGCAGACGAATGCAAAGTGTTGCATCAAAATCGGCTACGAAATTATCAATTCGGGTTCAATACCTCTTAGAGGTGCGCGGTATTACCAGTATCCTGCGGTATTTGTTTCCGGTGGTACGTACCATGGTACTTTTTCACTGTACCGGTACGTCGGTTGTTTCTGCCAGTAAGGAATGTACGGAAATTACAGATGGATCTTGTTACCACTTCAACGATATTAACAGCGTGTTTTGATTATTCCTAAGAAAATAGTTCAAAAAAATTATATTTCTTTTATAAAACGGTTGTATCTGTCACAAATTATTGGTGAATATTACAAATATAATTATATGTATGATCTTTCAATCACACGTTTGACACTTGTCATGTATACTATTGCGGTGGCCAAACAGAATGTTGCGATATATATATATATATATATATATATATATATATATATATATATATATATATATTTTCCGGCAAAATGCAACTTTCAAAAAAAATGTCTGATTAAAAAAAATACCCACGTCATATTTTAGTTAGTTACTACTTACTAGCATATGTGAATTTGTCAAGTATGTGTATTCCTTTATAAAACTGCGAAATCATCCTACGATTTTCAGGGGCGCACCTGTTTTCTGTCTGTACTTCATGTAATTTCTCAAGACCACTAAATATTTTCTCGTTTGTTAAGTAAGTGCGTTTCATGTTAACTGGCCCTCTCTGACAAATATATTGCCCATGTATTAGCTTCTCGCTCGAAGTTTCCTTGATTTTTATATCAATAATGAACCTAGGAAATTGTGGCTTCAGTATTAACACTTCCTGATTTTATTAATAGGCTCTTTAATAAAAGCAACATGCCTTTTACAGTATTAGCTATAGTGTAACTTTAGTTAGCTTTTGGATTACAACACTTAACATACAGCAAGTTCATCTACTGTATGGTACTGGCCATTTAATGGGTTTGGGGTGGGTGGGTGAACTGTCGGTGATTTTCATTTCATCTGAAATATTTTCTTTTCTTTTATCTGAAGATAATTAATATTCTTTTCCTAGTAATATCAATGTTTATAATATTGTGTTATGTTTTATATCAATCAGAGCAAGATATCGTTCACAGCTATTGACAAACGCAAATTAAACAAAAAAAAAGTTTCAGGCCCCTGCCCCAGAACATCGAATTGTTGTCCCCGAACATATTGCGATATTGTGTAAAGCGATACGTCGATAAATACCGGGTTACAAAATATTTCGCGGTGCCCAGCTCTAATACCTCTTCGGTCAGCCCAGGTCGGCTGCCTCGGCGTCTCCTTGTTTAAGGCACTTGGTTCACAATTCCTCGGCAAGATATAGTCAAATAATGTGTAAAAAGTACCATTAAAACAAAACAAACAAACAAAAAAAAAAGAAAAAAATAATAATAATCAAAGCATACTTCTTCATTAAACACAAAAGATAATGAATTAATACAAAAAGACAAAACAAACATTAACCATGTAATATTTGCGAAAACTAGATCTACGTCATCTATCACAGACACTTGTTAGGTTACTTCTTGTATCCTTTCATTTTAAGCACCCGGATGCTCGTGACAATAAACGTCTTATAATATATGTGTGGAAAAATAGGTGTCATGTTATGTATAAATAGCATGCAAAAGAAGTGAAACAGGAAGTTATTAGGTCCTGACACATTTTTGAACATACGTATGTAGTCTTTGCTCTTCCTTGGCAAAGAGAATGTGTTTAAAAATACACTGAACAATGTAACAATTCAATATTGGAAGAGAAACTTAGTTTAAATGTAAAGAACCTTTGAAACGATGTTCCTAGGGTGTGGTTAACATATCTTGATGCACAAACCAGTTGTTTCCTTAGTTACTATACCCGATCAAATCTAAGATGTCCACAAAACAGCGTTGCTGCTTTAGAAAAGTATTAAGAGATGACACGGGTGAAATTGCATTAAACAGAGTTGTTACTGTCAATGAAATGAATTCAACAATGTTCTTTCCTTTTGATCTTATAATTAATAAAAATTTGAACGGGACATTATGAAGAATGATATGCTGGATGGCTTAAGTGCGAGGTATTACCGGTATACAGGTTTATCGCGGTATTTTTTCCGGTGGTACTTACTAAGCTACTTAGCATTCCGGAATTTTCCATCAATAAGAAATATACGAAAGTTCCGGAGTGCTCCTGTTACCAATTTAATGATATTAACAGCATGTTTCCATTTCTCGTGACCAAATAAGTAAAAATTATTTTTTTTACAAAACAGTTGTGGTTGTCTCAATTTAATTTTGAATACTACAAATTATACTTATGATCCTATAATGATACGTGTCACATATGCCATCTTGGTGGCCGAATGGGAGGGTGTTGAAGATATTTGGGCCAAATCCAATTTTTAGCAAATTTTCGGATTAGAAAAGAAGAAAAAAAGAGACCTTTTCTTGGTACTTACTAGCGTATTTTAATGTGTTAAGCACGCATATTCCTTTGTGAAACAGAGAATCGTCGGAAGATCTTCAGGATAGCACTTGTTTGTTTGCTCGAATTTTACGTTAATTTTTAACCGCTCCGGTGGCCTAGTGGTTAGAGCGTCTGCCTCGGATGCGGGAGGTCTCGGTGACTCGAACCCCGGCCGAGTCATACCAAAGACTTACAAAAAATGGTACTAACAGTTGCCTCGCTAGGCGCTCAGAATTAAGAGGTTAGTGTTAGGACTGGTCGGCCTAGTGTAAGGATAATGTGACTGGGTGGGACATCATGCTACATGTCTGCGGCATGATACCCCAGTGCTAGACATCACTATAAACTGCCACACTGCAGACATCATAGCGATATGACTGAATAATTGTTAAAGCTACGTTAAAAATCCGTATCACACACATCACACACACGTAAATTTTCAACACCACTAAATATTTTCTAGCTTGTGTAGTAAGTGTGTTTTATGCATACCTACCCTCTCTCATAAATATTTTCCTCGGGTTTTGGCATCCCATTCAAAGTTTCCCTACCTATCACTACATCGATGTTAGGGTGTCAGCCAGTGTCTGTGTAATCACCCGACATTAGTTACAATTACTGGATTACAATTTATACAAATTAAAGATTCGTTACTGTCATTTAATTGGTTCATAAAGGAAACAGGGCTTGTGTCGATAAAGTGCATTTCGTTAATTTTATTGCATTGACTCGGCAGTGGCGTAACTTGGGGAAGGCGGGGGGTGGGTGGACAGTTGTCCCCGGGCGCCATGTGCCAGGGGCGCCAAAATGAGGAAAATACAACTATTCGTTATCTCAGATGCACTCAAAGGGGGCGCCAAGTTTATGTTTTGTCCCCGGGCGCTAAGTAAGGGGGCGCCAAGTTTATGTTTTGTCCCCGGGCGCTAAGTACCCTCGCTACGCCACTGTTGACTCGGCGAATTCAAACTAAGGGCTGATCCGGTCATGAGTATTCGTGTTGAATGAACACAATGTAAGAAGGTCGTTTAAAGAACGGGTAATAAATCAATCGGAATTTGTTTTGTTTGAAGTATTCCGATTGGTTGATAATTATGTCGCTTAGCCCAATATGCATTCAAGCAGTAAAAAAAACAAAAAAACACTGGCGACAGTTGACAACGACCGTGTACGTTTGTATCGCAAGATGTGACTAAATAAATGGAGACCGATTCAAGCATTCAAAATGCCCGGTGGGCATGAATGGCTTGATAAAGACAGATACACTGATTTAAATTAAAGTATGAAAATTATCACTTGTCCGACTTGTTTTAAAATTGGATAAAAGTATTTGTCCCAGACTAGCGCCTTGGAAAATTTTACTTGTCCGACTTTGACTTCGTACAATGTGTGGGATTTTGTCAGCTCTGACACTATACTATTTAAGCCGTGCGAGTCGGACATGCCATTCTCCCATTTCATGTATGCGGGGCCCCGGGTGGCCGAGTGGTCTAAAGCTCATTCCATTACCTATCACTGCCATCTCACCTACGTCCGCGTTAAGAGTAGGTGAAAAAGCGGTCATTAGCTTCTTGTGGGTCGGTAGTTCTTACCGGCGTTTTCTCGTTCTCCACCAGTTAGACTGACCGCCATGTCTTGTGCTGAGAAATGGCGTTAAACCCAAAACAACAACAACAACAACATGACATTTATGCAGTTGAGAAAGACAGTCCAATAAGGAAGTACTCTTTACTTCAAGAAATAACAACCCGAAAATCTAATAAATCGAATCTAATAAAAACGACGCTAGCTTCTTCTTTTAAGGGAAATCTGACACAAGAGTTATCGCTTTACTTTCATTATTAATGCATTGTATTTAAGCAAAATGAGGGTATGGGTAATACTGAAATCAATGGAAAGGGAAGTGAATTTTAGTGTTAAGGTCTGTTTAGGTGAAACGGTAGACTCTAAGCGGACTATTTCGCCCTAATGAGCCCCCTCCCGTGTACCCTGTAAGTATTCGTATTCTCTGATAAAGCACTATCGAAGCTTACAAGCAAACCGACAGCTGCCCACCTTTATAACGACGTATGTATTCCTTTCTTAACATGAACAACTTTGTTGCCTATCCGTTTGAATAGTTGACAATACATATTATTAGTGGTGAGCGCACACATTTTGTGCTTTTGAATTCTTTAAATAGAAAAAAAGACATGGGATTCGTGTTCCAAGCTATGCTTAGAGTCTCGTGGTAAAAAATCAGTGTTTTCAACAACTAATAAAACGAATCACGTTTTGCTTTGGATTTTTTTAAATAACATTATATTTCATTCTTTTTTTTATGGAAAATGGAACATAGTTCAGAATTTTTCTTTGTTGAGGAGCCACGGGGGCTTAGTAAATATTATTTCGGACTAGAGACCGAAAGGGCGTAGGTTCGAATCTAACAATCGATCATTTTGCATCGACTAGGCTACAGCATATGTCCTTGGGTAAGGTTCCGCACTGTGTTGTAAAACACCAAATTATTCCAATCTAGTCTGCTGACTTTTGTCTGCTTGGTAAATATTCAGTAAAGATTTCGATTCTTAAAAATGCAAAACTTTAATTATATGTGGAACTAACAGTGTCATATGATCATAAGGCTCCCTTTTTTAAAGAACAAATGTTAATAGCAAACATAATTATTATAATGCAGCCTGAAATTTCTATTATACTAGATAAGTAAGTGATAAATTTGCTTCATATGGACTTGTTAAAAAGAAAGCTGTTGTTTTATACAAACAACACAACAACAGCAATTTCTACTATTGATACTGATTAAGGTGGCACATTCTGTACAAAAAAAGAACAAATTTATATAAATAATTTTGGTTTATAAAATGAACTTTTAAAGATACTAAAAAGGCGACATCGGAAAATAAATTGCAACAAAATCTGAGTGATGAGGAATAGAAAGTTAGGACCACAAGCATATGTGTTAAAAATCCCCAAAACATTCCAAAAGACAGGAATGGGGGCTCCAAAACTGTATTGTTGGAATCATCCTCTCATAGGTCATATGTTTATAAGGTCATATTTTGTTGACTGGTTCACGGTAGGACATAGCCTGATTCTGCGTCAAGCAAGACACGTTAATTCGCGCATACATATGTAGGAGCGAGTTCCCTAATCAGCCGTGACGTCAACGGATGGTACATCAATCATTCAAACATTTTTGTTGCGACAGAAAAGACCAATGCTACGATTGTGACTGTCACCTTCTGTCGTTTGCCATTACTTAGAACTTTCTCGACTTTATCCGCCGGATGCTTGTAAAAAGAACTCGGATCGGAAATAATGTCCATTCCGTAGGCCCGTTGTTAGTATTGCGTCATAATTACCTAATTAAAACCACAACGATTCGACGACTAATAGCGCTAGTTTGACGCTATGAAAACAGATCGATTTATTTTTTTTTTAATTCAAACATTCCATTAATTACATATAAAATTATAAGTCTAGTTATTTCACTGACGGTTGAAACACCTTTACCTGCTATTTTCAACGCCTGTATTGTATTTATGGAGATCTATTCTTCGTATGTAGCCTGATGTTCGTCCGCCACAAATTTATTAGTTAGGGAAGTATCACTGCGATTACTTTCAAGTCTCTTTCTGGGAGTCGAAGTTATTCGACTTGCATTCGGAAAGAGCCGAGACTGTTCCGAGGTTTCTTTCTTGACAGATTTATGTGAGCATAAATAAATAAAATAAGCGGATAATCCACATTTAAATATGTTATTAAAATGCTACCTATGATAATCAAATGCTTACCATTTTATTCTTATATTTTTCATTCAATGTGTGTATTTGATATCAAGTTTCGATAATTATCAAACGAAGTTAGATAAGAATTTTATATACTTAATTCTATTAAGGTGCAAATACTTTCTTTGCATGTCCATTATTACGTTTGCAAAACAAATAACCCAAGTACTTATGCTGTTGATTTATTAACTTGGATATATCCATCAGATGTATATTCTTATAATATATCTGCCTCTTTTCAAGTTTAAAGAATAATAATTATTCCAAATCCCTCTTGATGATCTTGCACACCCATCCCCATACGTCATTCTTCGGTTGTAACCCATAATCCCTTACACGTTATTCTTCTACGAATGCGTATACAATGTTTTATCATAAATAGTCAAAAAAAGCTAATGTAATTACAAATCTGGTATACATGTATTTAAAATATACAAAACTTGCAATAACAGTGACATTTCTCTACTTTAAATTTCGACCTCTCCCACTGATCCAAGGCAGATGCCCAAAAATCATCTCTCGCCCTTGGTCAACTGAATCATGCTCTTGAATTTCCATGGTTTAGTAGATGTGGTTACGGAATGGCGTAAGGTTTGAGTGTATTACAATATCCCTTCACTAAAGCGTGTTGATAATAAACAAGTAAAGCACACACAAACATCAGATCATGGAAACGATTCAAGAGTTCATGGTCATCGAGAAAATTACTTGGTATTCAGTAAAGAATTGTAAGCAATCTTACTTGTGTAATTTCATGCGTGGCTATATCCAACATTTGAACAAATGAGAACTGGTGAAGAGTTTGGTCTAGAATTAGTAACTTATTATATTAAATGTGATGTATTTATTTTTTTCTCAAATAAGCGACATACATTCAATATCTGTTTAAACAGCGGCAAAGACGAGGAACTTTTCCGTTCGAATTAGGAACGTGAGAAAAACTTTTCAGTTTTGCACACTTTATGGTAGCTGGTGGAAATATTATTTTAATAAATGGGGCGGTAATTTGTCCATACATTCACAATATTCGCGGCCGACATTCTTCAAGCTGTGAAAATTAGTGCTGTTGTGTATTTCTAATTTACCTACTCTCACCGCTCACAAAGAGGTCATGACAAAAATGGGACGTCCCTTATAACAATGGCAATGTTTAATACACAGTACATATTACGTCAAAACCCGGAAAGTTGCCACATAATTTCAGAGTACATTTTGTGCTTCTGGTCGCCTTATTTTCATACAACTTGAATCGGGCTGTGGCTAAAGTACCTGGCGAACTGCAAGGAATCGGCATGTTGAATCTTATTACCAAAAACTGTCTGATTTTTGCGCAGTGACAGCGCAAATACTTACAAAAGCCAGTCAGTCTTTGTAACAAAATTAATACCACGCAGATTCTTTGCGATTTGCCAGGTACTTTAGTCACAGTCCTACTGAAGAGGTGTTGAAAATAACGAAACCAGAAGCAAAAACATACTCAGAAATTAAATAATCTGGAGGATATTTCGATGACGTATCATAACAGTCGCGTGACAGGTATTAACACAAGTCGGACCCAAGAAAAAAAATCTCCCATAATCCAGTATTTCAAACTGTACATCTTTTATGAATAGTCAATTCTGCACGGCAAGGTAACAGAGGGTAATGGAGACCTAATACTTCTAATCAGGCCATATTTCTGTACAATGATATACTGAATACAAATATATATTTCATTCATATCCAAGCCTAGAAGTACGTGTGCCGCCATTTTGATGGGTGTGGTCTCCCTGATGCACATCAATTAGCTGTCATTAATGTATAAATGTCCCAATACTTACATGCTGTATCGTTACCAGGGTAACATTCCCTGAATATTCCTCTGTTTCTTGTATGTGTCCATTTAGCTTTTCTGAGTTTATCTGCCTGGGGAAGGTTATCTGCCTTGTTTATCTGGTTTCTGTTGACGGTAAAATCTAACCAGTGGTCGGTAGAAAAGGAAATGGCTAAGAACACCAAAACAGCAGGTCCTAGGATCGTAGCCACAATAAAACAAACTGTCCCGCACGTACTTCGTGCCATTTTCAGATTCGAACAGGGGCCGTAAGTGTTTATAATCGAGTTAAATGAGAGGAAAGATAACAGATGCTCACATCCAGTGCGGTGCTTGCCAGACCCGAAACGAAATAACTAGTAGGAATACCTGTCTATGACACACAATACCTGCGCCAAGAATGTCGGTTGTACCGTATTAACACGGCTATGCATCACACCGTATAATGTAAGGTTTGAATACTTTTTCTGGAAACAAAATGTGAGGCAGTTTTCATCAATATTATTCACGAAATTTATAAGAGATTAAAACGCATCCTAAATTAGTCGACACTGAAACATAAACCTATATAATAACAATTTTTGGATATGACATGATCGTGGGTTGTATGGTATAACTGCATGGCTTCTCGCGCTCTTCGCTTCAGTGATCCTTTCTTAACGGATTCTATCTTTGTTAGTTTTTAACAAACTAGTCCTATACACATTCGGACAAGCTGAAAATAGCATCAAATAGAACAAAGACAGTTCCGGCTGCCGAGGAGTGTTTTGCGAATGTCCGTAACACCGCAGACGTAAGGGAGATACACGAAGATATAAAATCCTTCATAACATTTCGGCCCCATTGGTATAGGGACACCTCAAAAGTTTACCACCTAATATAGCTGGGACCTTGCGAGGGGCCCATATCTAAATCACATCCTTGGGTTCTAATCCAATGATCAGCTATAGGGTAAGGAGTAAGAATCCTTACTGTATATTATGTATCGGCCATTTGCAAGCGTATACAAACAATTTATATCAAACTGAAGCAATGGCAGACACATATTAAAACTATACAATACAAATAAGTATCTTTAAATCACATAGTTTAACTGAAAATTCAATAGACAAATATGTCCTTAAGGTCACTTTTATGCAGCGGTCAGCATGTCACAATAGCGACTGTAATTCGCACACCCTGGAAAAATATCCTATACTAAAATCACACACACACAGATATATATATAGAGGAAATAAAAGTATTGTTTGGTGTCCTTTGGGGGGGGGATGCGTAAACGAATAGGCAAAGGGCCAGTGAGATACTTGAAGGGTATCCAGGGCATAATTGTAACCTTCTAACTGTAAAATAAGACTCAATATAGGAAATGTCTCAGTTGTTTTGTTTTTGTTTCTGGGTTGAGAGTGCCAACTTTCCCCCACCCACCCACCGCACTCCGCCATTGATCCGCCCTTGTAATGGTCACCGGCTTTCCGTGGTCAGTGACCAGATGGTTCTTAAAGAAATAATGGTTTCTCCCTGCTTTATCCGATCATTGGAGCATATCAAGAGTCATCGCTCTATGCATGCAAATTAAACTTTTGTTTAATGAATAAGATGTTGTTTAGATAAAAGAATAGCAAATCAATGCGTAAGTGTGTATTATCTCTCACTTGTTCTCACCGAAAGGTGTTCATATGTTAAATTCGAAATCGATAAGAAAATATTTGGTTTAATTTTTTTTTGTTTTGTTTTTGTTTTGTTTTCTATTACAATAACGCCAGTCATGATTCGGAGGAATACTAAAACGATTTCAAATTACGTTAAATTGTTCAGGTGTATCTTGTTTGCTGGAGTAAATGCCTGATCATCTGGTATTAAATATTCAGACGATTCTTTTCGTATTTGAAAATAGATTTGAACCTTTATATTGATTTTACCACCTCAGGTATACTTATATGTAATAAATGACAATAAGATCTGCCACATCAATGTTGCCCAGTTTAATTGATTTTATCGAATTTTATATCACACTTCACTCTGTATCTGTTCATTAAATCATCATTATCAAATTCTAAAGCGTAATTATTTTAAAATCATTACTAATTCGTGTGGAAACCGGTCATTTTATGCGTCAATATAATTTTATTTCGTAAAATGTTCATGGGGGGTGGGGGAACTTGTATGGCTCCGAGGAGATAAATATAATGTCAAACTATGTTGAAGGACAATAATCAGGCGCATTGCTTGTTATTTTTATAAATTATTATTTAAGTCCCTGATTTATTTATGTAAGATTTTTCTTAGTCACTATATTTACTGGCTAAGTATTTTTTTTTTTTTTTTTTTTACAGATTTTGAAAATAATAATAATATAAGGGCTATAAGGATGACGCGCCTACCTTCCTTTCGCGCTTTCAGATATTAACGTTGGTGGAGTGAAATAACTTCAAACGATCAATGGTTACAACTTGTTCTGTGTTTCAAAGACGGAGAAGAGTCATGTCCTTAAAGTGTATTCTGAATGTTAAACAATAAGATAGTTTGTCGTAGTTGATCTTATATGGCCGTTACTTTCTAACCATGTTTATAAGTCATTTGTCATGTTATATTCACTGCATTGTGAATCGGAAAATAAAAAGATTCTGTAATATAAAGCCCTCTCCCTCACCCCTGTGAGTTGTTTCGGCCGCCACAGACTGAGTGGGCATGTAGTTTGACATTTGGCGAATTGTTGAGGACTTTTTATTACATTACGTGGTTCGATTTCTTGTCACGTCAGTATTTATAGCAGCGTTTATTTCCTAGTCCTAATAAATATGTTGACTATCTAAGTTGCTACTGCAGCATACTCTACCTCCTGTTTCTATTCATGTCACAAGATGAAAGAAGATAGCATCCCCCCCCCCCAGCTACATAATCTAATCTAACTTTTAAATCAAATATATTGCTGAAGTTTATAAACACTCCCACCCATCCCCCGCCCTTCCCCCATTGCGTTTTTGCGCTCGCTACAGATGAATGGATTCGCCTGTCGTCAGGACAAGATGGCTTTTTATCCCAGGGTTTTGATTTGGATAATTGAATAAATCAGGACTATCAGCTAAGGATATTTGGATTTTAAACTGAGGGCTAAAATTTGAAATTAGAAGTGATGCAAACTGGAGCATAAGGTTGGGTGGTGTTTTCATAATCATTGACAGTTCATGACCAATGGCCTAGGCTTTCGCAAAATTTGATGACCAGTGGTTTCGGGGTTTTCTTAAACTTTTCATGACCAGTGACTTAGGATTTTTCTCCCAAATATTGATGATCGGTGACCTAGTCTTTTTACTGAAATTTTGCTCACCAGTGGCCTAGCGATTTTAGTGAAAGTTTGAACACCTGATCCAGTGTTTTTACTACATTTTTTATGATCAGTGGTCTTGTGTGCTTGGTGATATTTTTATGACGTTTGACCTGTAGGTTCTTTTTATATATAAAATTTGTTGTGGACGAACCAGTTAGAACAGAATAGTGAAAGGATAAATTATCCTGAATTGTTTTACTATAGGATTAAATGAAGCAGCAGAGGAGGTGAACAGACCATTTGGGTTTCGCACATACTTTTGTCCCAACTATGAGAAAAAAACTGCTATTCTTTATACTTGTTCTCGTCAACTAACACAAACAACGAGAACAACTTCGAGGTAGGACCTTCTCTGCTGCTCACCCTCTCTGCTGCTATAAATTAAACAGCCAGTATAAATATTATTAATAAATGAATATTGGAGAACCGCATTCAGCTAGATTAGCTCGAGAGCGACTAGAGGCAATTAGAAAATATCTACCCGTCCGTAATTTAGTTAAACAACAACTACAATCACGTCAGGAGTCTCAGGTGGAATTTGCAGAAGGTGCAGAACAATTATTTAAACCTATTACAGAAACAACTAAAGGTATTCTCCCTGTATTAGAGAAAACCGCTGAAGCAACTGGAAAAATAGCAGAGCGAACTAAGAAAACAAAAAGGATTTTACGGGAGCTTCCAAGTGAAATAGCTGCTGCTCAACCAATGCGAGAAATACTTGAAGGTATTGAACAGGTTCGTGGTGAAATAGGTGATATAAAGGATCGTACACAAGAACCAGAAAAACTAGAAGAACAAACAAAGAAAGAAAAAACTAATATAAGTGACAAATTTGCCGAAGATGCTATTATTAGTATTACAGGGGTTAAAAATGTAGGAGGATTAGCTGAGATTGCTGTGAAAAGCTATAATGATCGAGGACAGTTTTTAAAACCTGAATATGCTGATAAAGCTGTAAGTCGTGATAATTGGTACAAATGGATATTTCGTACGTATTACAAAGTTGATCAGGCCAGAAATGATGATCCAAAATATATAAATTATATTCGTACAGTAGATAATTATATTTCGTATATACAAATGTCGCCAGAACAACAACGACAATTAATACAACAAAGACGACAACAACAACAACAAAAACAACAACAACAACAAAAACAACAAAAACCACAAACGTGGGAAGGATCACTTCGTGATTATCCAGGATCACCAAAAACATCATCAAAACCAAAGGAAAAAACGAGTGAGAAAGAAGAATATCAAGATCCTGGCGCAACTGGAAGTGGTTTAGGAAGTGGCCTTATTACTTGTCCCAATAACGTTCTTGCTGATGTTGATCGACTAGAAATCCTCATTGGAGGAAAACGAGCTGGTAATAATTCCCCAGAAATCATTAATGAAGCAGCTGATATTTGTAAACGATTATTTACAGGTGGAATTATGGATATTAATGTATATCGGTCCCTCATTAATGAAATCGCCGATGACTACCATAGTGACTAAGTCACTGGATTGAGTATGTAATTAAATACAGCTACTATAATAAAATGATCGTACATAGTACTCAACGTGGACCAACCATGGTCAGGGTAATAAATTCTCGATTGCCAGTATACAAAACAACCTACGGAGATGGACTAGGCGATATTGTTCAGGGTCTGTTTAGAAGGATAGCCCCAAAAGCAATACCAATTGCAAAGCAACTGGGAATGAAAGCTATTGATGTTGTTCGTGAAAAAGGTATTGGTGCTGTTGGTGATGTTGCTAGTAAAGCATTCTCAGCAATCAAAGATAGACTAGCACGATTAATACGACGAAAACCTCAACCTGTAAAATTACCTAGCACTGAAGTAATGCCTGCAAATATTAGTAAAATAATAAATCAGCTGCTAATCAAAAACTAGCAGAGTTGGCTGATGTACCATTATCAGAAAAAGAAAAAAACATAACCGCTAGTCTGATAGCAGGAAGTGGTCTCACTTCTCGAAGTGGTCTTCGTTTTAGACGATAATAATTATAATAAAGATGTTCAAACGTATATCTGATCCAGCGTTCGACATGGATGCACCAGTACTCAAGGATGAGTCTGTGCGTGATTATCAATATTATTCTTAAGACGCTCGAATTCCAGATCAGCGTGGACGAATTGAACTTCAGGTTCAAGATACAAGTAGGTATTTCCTACCCGCTGAGGCGTTTATTGAGGTAGAAGGTGAGATTTTAAATAACGCTGTTCCTGCGGCACCAATAGCATATGGAGACGATGTTAGTGTCGGTTTTGTTAATAATGGTATTATGGCGTTATTTGATAGCGCTACGTATATGATTGACGGAAAAAATATTGAATCAGTTCAGAAAGACGTTGATGTAGCTACAACAATACTTGGTCTTGCAAGATACAGCGATGATTATTCAAGATCAGTTGGTCCATCAATGATGTTTGTAAAAGATACTTCTAATTCTCCAAAGTACCAACGATATGAAATAGGACGACCACAGAATTTTGCCAGAAACGCCAACGCTGATGTACAAAATATGATTATTAATGTAGATGTAGATTTCAACTTAGGATTTAGATCACGTCGAGCAATGTTGCGTGGTGGAAGAAGAGCGTTTTCATGTGCCATTCCACTGTCACATATTTTTGGATTTTGCAGAAATGTCAGAAAAGTCATTTTCGGAGCTAAGCATACAGTTGTACGAAAAGCAACCGACGATGATGCAATCTGGCGACCCCCCGGAGTTGATGCTGGTAAAGTAATTCTGACAAAACTTTCATTATGGATGCCGGTGATGACTCCGTCAATATCTGAAGAAGATCGGTTACTCTCTTTCATGGGCAGCGGCGGTAAATCAATGTTATCGTGGTTAACAATGACCACAGATGCTATCCAGAGTAACATTAATGGTTTATTTACTTGGCAAATAGCTTCTCAGCATGGTGTTTCTGCACCAAGACACATATTTATCGCATTACAAGATGCTACACGGGTGAATGATCAAAATCACAGTATTATGATATTTGACAAACTTGGTGTCTCCGAGGTTTCCTTAAGAATAAATGGACATCAAGAACCATCCGAGGATATATTACTGAATTTCGATCAAAATCATGTAGCACGTGCATATCACCGTCTTATGTCGTTTATGGGGCGTGATCAAAACATTGATACTGGTTTACAAATATCGCAGCTAGATTTTACAACCTTATATCCGATTTATTACTTTTCGCTCGAACATTTAGATTTAACCAGACAATCTGTTGTAGATATACATTTTCGAGCTCGTGTGGAGCGAGGAGCTATTCCCAATTACAGAGCAATCGCTGTTATACTCAGCGATAAATCGATGTTACTTGAAGGTGCTGGTGGACGAATGAGAGTCGTTGATGCCCCAGTAGAAAATATGTAACACGTAATTAGATCATCTATTATAATTATAATATCATATAATCACGTTAGTGTTACCCTGACTCCTGGTCAGATCAAAAGGCTACAATCAGCATCAAAAAATAACTGTGGAATAAAAATATCGCTAAAAAAAGAACAGATGAGCGGTTCAAATAAATTATCGTTGACCGAGCGTCAATTCAGAAACTTCAATGAAGCCAAAAAATCAAATAAAGGTGTAAAACTTAATCTTTCTGCGGGAGCTATCAAAGACATCGCTAAGACGGGTGGTATATTTCCACTTCTCGCTGCTATACCAGCATTAATAGCCGCTGCAGCCCCAGCTGTTGCAAAAGCAGCTGCATTAGGCGCCGTTGGAACCGCTGCTGGAATGGCATTAAAGAAAGCAACCGGACAGGGAATAAGAAGAACATCCAAAAAAAAGGGAAGAGGTCTAAGATTACCAGGGACCCCGTATTCTTACGAAAAGGGTCTAAGACTTCCCGGGACAGTTTACTGATATCGCCTATGTCCAATTTTGATTTACTCGACGCTGCTAAAAAACTAAAAATAAAAAACTTTAGATGTGTTTTTATGCGCGATCAATTACCAAAACAACCGAACAATATTGAAACTGGTATTATTAATCTCGATAAAAACTCTGAACCCGGCACCCATTGGGTTGGATATGCAATTGATCCACGTGGAATTATTTATTTCGATTCATATGGATTAGCGCCACCAAAGGAATTTCTTCATTATGTCAGCAATAATATTGCTTCAATTTGGTATTCAACGTTACGAACACAAACATTAACTGATCCACCAATATGTGGTCGTGAAGTACTTAATGTACTTGATGTTATATCAAAATCAACAAAACCACCTCATAAAGTCGTGCATGAATATACCACATTATCACATTTAAACAGACATTGATAAATATAATGGTAGATATTTACGGAAGATCTTCTCGCAAAGCTCAGCAGCAAGCTGATTTATCTAAATATGCAACTCTTGATCAGCTCAGAAATGAGATTGACGATTTATTAAATATTACAAGTGTGGATCAAAATGAAGTCGTTGTTTTTCAGGATAAACAAGGACGATTAAAAACGAGTAACATACAACTGCCAGATGTACTCATACGAATTCCTACCGCAGTTGTTGATAATATCGTTATTTTCTCCGATCAAGGTAAAATACAAGATTCTGGTAAGTCAGTTAACGATTTTATCAAGCGAGCTGGTGATTCATTCACGGGTCACATTATCATGAATCGAAATAAAATTATAGACCTTGGAAATCCAACCGTAGATACAGACGCCGCAACAAAAAAATATGTCGATGATCAAGAATCTAAGTACGTATTAGTCAACGGTGGTATAATGCGTGCATTTCTCAACATGAATAATAATGGTATTAATAATCTTAGAACACCAGAATCAGATTTTGATGCTGCAACGAAGAAATATGTAGACGACAGCAACATTCCTACAACAACTTCGCTAAAAACAATCAATGACGAAATGACTACACTCAATGGTACTTTTACTAGACATGTGGAAACGTTTATAAATTTTCGTAGAAACATAAACAAAACCATTAAAGATTTTTTTGGGGAACAACCAACCGTTGACATAAAACTAGCCGACGTTAACATGAAACTCAATGATATTGTTAGTGGAATACCTAATATTGTTCAAAAAACTAATCTGATTAAAATTTCACACGGACAAATTAAAAATATCGTGTACACAGTAGCATCCGGATCAACAACATGGACACCGCAAAATAACACTCTCGAACATACCGCAGAAGTAACTGGGTTATACAGGTTATCCCTGTACGGTTCGGAAATTACTGCGGCAACTTCATTATCACCGAATGTATATCATAATCCTCTATTGGTGATGCTAACCAAGAACATCAAAGAAACCTTTACGTTAACATCAACGGAAATACCTCCGAGACGTTACTGGTGGTGCCTAGAATTCGTAGCTGAAACTTAATTAAATGACGTTGTTAGTATAATGAATCAAGTGACTGAGTCACTTATCGACGTTCAACGTCACAGATACGCTCAAGTATGTGAGTGTCAAACCAAACTAAAAAATATCATCGACGATTATACAGTAAAAGTAAAAAAATATCGCAGACGTATGGTTGTCATTGATATAATCGTTTACTCAGTTGCCGCTGTTGTTGCTGGATCCGGATTATTATTATCAACGATAACAATGACAGCGCCTGCAGTTGTAACAATCGTCGTTTCAACGGCAACAACGTGCGCAGGCATTCTCAGTATTATCGCTAAGAAGATAGCTACATGTACAAATGATAAATTGCACGAGTATATAATAAAATTACACACAGCAGCAGCGGCGTATTCTAAATTATCATCGTATCTTTCTGCGTATCTCAGCGATGGTAAAATATCTGATGAGGAGTTCGCAACGATAATGAAAACCTATGATGAAGCATTCAGAATCGCTGACAAAGTCACTCACAATAATCAAGGCGAATTAAATAATAACAATAATAATAATGACTGAGTCTTCAGCAGCGTCAAGAGAATTACTTCAACAGATCGTCACTAATACAACACCGTCAAAAACTACAATGATTTCATTAAGTTCGACCAATCCTGAGTTTAGCGTTAACTTTCCAACCGCAATTCATGCAAAAGAAATAGCATTAGCACAGTTACGGGTTTATTATAGCGGGCCTAATATTAGATCAAAACCATTTGGTGGACTACAGCCAAATAATTCATTAGTATTCGCAAATAAGAATAAACCTGATGGAACTCCTGATTGGCAAGTAGTTAGTATTCCAACTGGCAGTTATCAAATAGAACAGATCAACGATGAATTTCAACGCAGAATTAAATCCATTACAGGAAAAGAATCAAAAATAACAATTACTGCTTACGAACCAACATTATCAGCGGTGATTGAAATAAATTCCCCTGATTATTCTGTAGATATTTATCAAAGTTCGATTAGATTAGTATTAGGATGGCCTGAAGTTGCACAAGTTTATCAAGGACCACCTGAACCACAACGATCTGATTTCGTCATAGATGTTAAAAAATTTATACAATTTCCAGAATATCGAAAAGTAAAAGATGCTTGGCCATGGCAACCATATTCTGATTATGGAGCTACACCTGATATGAGTAGAACAGAAGCCTATTTTTTAAAAGAAATTGATGGTAAGAAAGGTAAAATAATAATACTTGATGTTAATTTAATAAATTCATATGCTAATACAATTAAATCTGAACATGAACGTGTATTTCATAATCTACAAAATTTATTTTCAAGCATTAATGTTTCTTACAGCGATGATTTAAAAAATCAAATAATTGAAACAGTACAACATTTGAATCAAGTTGCTTTGGACCTAGAGTCGGTGAATAATGTTATTATTACCGGAAAAGGAAGAGTTGTAATTCCATCTAGAACTGCATATGCTACAGGTTATATAGTTAATGAAGACGGTCCAGTTCAGCGTGTTACAATCGATCGTTTATTTACAACAGTATTTCTTAAACATTTCGGAATTACAAGAGAACAACTACCAACATTTATAATTCCCGGATTTAACTCTGAAGAGCTAAAGAAATCAGTTAATGATTTTACTAATGAACAGTTTAAAAGAATATGTGATTCATGGAAAAAATTAATTTCGCCACCAACCGTTCTTAAATATAATAACAATCCGTATGGCGCAGGTCGTCATATCTCACCTGATATTGTTAATATAACATCAACAATCGCAGTCAATCTAGTATGCGATGCAGTTGATAGTAGTTATCAAGTAGATCTTTCAAAGTCTAACCAGGCCCAGCAAGGATATATATTACATACATTCACACCTCAAGCGCCGCCCGGGTGGCTGATTGTATCTGAGCCAATTAACCAAATATACCTCCGTGTACATAATCCATTATTGTCAAGAATAAATTTCAAACTCACAGACCAGTCTGGAAACATCATTGAGCTGCGTGGAGAGACGTTATATATTAATTTGTACATGCGCTCGTAGAGTAAATATTGCAGTTGTGGTACTTATACTAATGGAATCCAACAGTACATGTGCATCTAGGATTGATAGCGCACCAACATTGTTTTTGATAATAATAAGTATTTTTACATATTGTTTGTTTAGCGAATAAATTCTTTTGCAATCGGCGCATTATTCAGAAAATATTATAGATCTGAGAAAATTTACTTGTTTTATGTTATTTTTGCTTGTTTTTTAGCTGTTTTTTTTAGTCATTTTTGCTTGTTTTTTGCTTGTTTTTTAGTCAAATTTCTAATTTCGCACGGGTCAAATCTTCAGCGTTTCTCTAAATGATTTTCATGTTTTTTGACATTTCTTCCTAAAAATAACAGATTTCAAGCAAAAAACAGCAAATAATCATTAAAAAACGAGCAAAAAATGATCAAAATTATACATGTTTGAGAAGAAAATGCTGAAAAACACGAAAATCATTTAGAGAAACCCTGGGGTTATTGCCCTCAGAGTGTTTCAAAATCTAGTTGATTTTCATTGATTTTTGGCCATTTTTCATGCAAAAAACGAGATTTTCGAGCAAAAAACCAGCAAAAAACGAGTTTTGTGAACAAAATCAGCGAATAAAAAAAACCCACTAAATATTTTAATCAGCACAACATACTCTGATTTGTAACTGTAACGTCATTGCTTGTAGAATCCTTGGCAGGTCTATCTACACATTTATTATAAAAAATATACATTTTCTCTCAAAATGCAGATAAAAATTATTTTTTTCACTGATTTTCTCATTGTAATTGATTATATAATGAAGCGCGATAACTCTGCTCTGTCTCTGTAGAGCAAATTAAACGATTATCTCCCTACTATGTGTTATTTATAATCGAGTTATTTCAGTCTCTATACAGACAAGATATATATCGTTTTAAATTAATTATTTAGTGATCTATCTGTTCTCTGTAAACATAGCTGTTAGTGAAGCAGCAATTTGTAACAGAGAGAGATACTGATGCATCTTTTGACTCTGATAACCTTAAATTCACGTCGTTTTATACAATGCGCTGAATCTCAAATCAATGTTATTTTTAGCTCGTGTAACACATATATTATTTACGTAACGAATGATAACTCGTGCAGAAGATATAATATTTTATACAGTGTTGTATAAAATATGTTTGAAAAATTGAAGTAAATTCACGTTACAGTTCTACAATAACTGATTTTATTCAGTATCTTGTTGAGTTAGCTATATAATAATTTTAAAACGTATATATTTATGAATTGGGAAAGTGGTGCAATGGTATAGTATTGTGATCTCGTACTCAAGGTCCGTGGTTCGAGACTCGTGACTGCCACTTGGCGGCGTGGGCGATTTTGATGCCATTTTTAATATAATTGGGGGGCGCAAGCAACCCTTGAGATTTCATGTACCCCTCACCATGTTCAACAACGTGGTGAGTGTATTTTTGCATTTACCCGGGGTTTGATTTGGAGGGGGGTTTACATGAAATCGTAATGCCTAGACAGGCGTTGACTCTGTGTCTATGCGCTTGCGCCTCCCAAAATAAACATTAGGGTGATGTGAGCTCGTGACCTTGTGACCTCACTGAGGGTCTCCACATAGGGGTATTCAGAAAGAATGTCCGCTGGACCAAAAAGTCTCAATAAGGTGCCTGTGGACCATAAGACAGGTCTTAACCATGAAGAGTGCCCATACAAAAAAAAAATCAGGCAATAGATGCCATATAAAAAAGGGGCTCTTAGGATCTTATTGGTAAAGGCTTTACCAGCAGAAGAGACCCCAGTGGAATGGTAGAGCGAATATCATCGCTGCTGTTTATTTTTGATATTTTAAATAAAGACCAAAGTTAAAACTTATTTTAAAGAAATATTTATTATATAATGAACTACGAAAACATTAATGATATTATTTCTGCTATTAAAAAATTAAAACATGACGGAATAAAGATATCTGATAATCTTGATCCTCAAAAAATTATGTGTGATTTTGAATCATTACAACAACGAAAATTTGAAAATAAATACACATTACCTTCCAATTACAGATTCGTGAAATCAGTTTATCAGTCTCTGTTAGAATCCTCGGCAATGGTAAACGACACACAGGTAAAGCTATTTGCACCTTTTGCACGTTCAATCGAAAACATAAGAACTGAATTGTCTCACGAGTACGAAAGAAAAAAGATTATGGACAATCGTATAATGCAATTGAGAAAGATTATGTTATCTAATTCTGTCGAAAGTGAAAGCAAGAGTAGCGACAGTGAAGGTGGACCCATAACTGTAGTTATGGCTAAACAAAAGCCTTGGCAAAATTGACAGTCGAAATATATACAGTAAAAATTTATTGTTTTGAAGAGTTATTTGACGTATTCAAATATTATCTGCTGGTTGTATTTTATTGAAAATGCAGATTTGTATGTTTTATTTGCGACAAATTGTACCGATCGTGGATGTATGCCAAAATATCTGGTTGCTGCGTTTACTGATGGGAAAGTTATTTCTTGGCCTGTTTCTGCATTTATGGCTTTAATAGCTCTCTTTCCGAATACTTTACACGCTCCTGTATTTCCACGTCTAGAATTCTGACTCTGTGTTGTAACTTGCAGATTAGATAAATGATTTTTCTGGGGATTCCCATCAAAGTGGTCAAGTACAAGTCCGTTTTTAATCAATCCAAAATAACATTCAAAGACGAACCTATGTGGGAAATAATTTTTATTTTTACCAACACTGAATCTAAAATAACCAAATTTATCAAGACTACCGACTGGTTTTTTTGATCGGCAGTTCCTGATCACGCCATCACGAGACGCTTCATAATTTTTGATGATCGGATGTGCTACAAATTCGTTTTGCTCCATTTATATAATAATATTATTTGTCTAAATCATTATTTTGAAATCTGGCCAGATAATCCATTGCGGTTTTTATAGGGGATTTACCTGACAATGTCAAGATATTATTTTTTTTTGTCATAATAACGTTTCAGTTCTCTATATTTTTTACCGCCGCATTTTACACATAACTGAGTTTTTCCTCTGACTCCAATACCACACTGAACACATGGTTTTGGTCCTGTACTTCCATGTTTGATACTCTGCATGTGATTTCCGCAGTATTCGTTTACACATGGTTTATCACAATGAGAGATATGTCCAAGTTTAAGCCAAACGCACTTATTCCTTGTTTGAATCATATATATATATATACTAAAATTCAATTTAAATATTTGTCTTAATTATAATGGAGGAATTATCCGAAGTTGAACCCTCCTCCGCTAGATTTGATCTTGACAGACTACCAGAATATAAATTTAGTGTTTCGATGCAAGATCTAGCTTTAACGAATAAAGATATAACTAAACGTATCCGTGAAGCCAAAAAGGAATTTCGTGACGATGGTGCTGCTCATATGTGGTCAACATTCAGGATCGGAAATACTGTTAATATGATGAATGACAAACGAGGAAAAGTAATTATTAACCACCTTGATAATCAAAAATATTTTATTTTAATAAAATTTATTGTAAGTACAGATGACGATATTTGGATTATTCGTGATAAGCGTGATCCAGTCCATGTACAGTCGGGAAATAATATTGTTCTCTTAAATAATAAATCCAAACCTGGAATACTGACTGGTATTGATAAACCGTATTATGAACGAGAGTACCCTGTGACTGCTGTTGTCTATGCAATAAATCCGCTGTATGATAAACCTAACGTTGCGGATCTCAAACCGATGAGACTGTCGAGAATAAACTGTGTAGCTGAACGAGTTACAGAACATTTTACAAATGCGATACGTGGTAATGGCTTAACAGATTTACGACGTAAAAAAAATAAATACATGGGCAGAAACAGTTAAAGATACTGGAGCATCTATTAAAGATGTTGCTGAGTTGGGAAAGATATTGAAATTTCCAATAACAGTGAAGACATTAACAGGAGAGATTTTGTATAAATCAAAATATAAATCAAGAGGAACTTCGATAGATATCGTTGATCATAACGCACATGCATGGACTAATGCTGTAAGAATATTTCCACGAGACAGAACGGTTAAATTTTATGGTGGTCATATATTTGATTTTATCAGAAATATCAGTAAAAGTGACCCTGTGTCTGTTTGGTTATTTCAAAGTTCAGAATATGATTACGATCAATTTGTACGGCCTGATGGCGATATTTATCGTACAGAATCTCTTCATGAAGAAATGAGAAATCTTGCGCTGAAATATACTTTTGACGATGTCAAAGTTGGAGAATTATTAAATAATTGTTTTACCGTACCATCGGTTGCTGCCCATTTCGCTCAGGAGAAAAATTTATGGAAACCGACACGATCGGAATTTCTTGAAGATGTCCAGAAAAGTTGCATAGAATATGGACACGGTGGATTATGGAATACTAAATACGACTATAGTGACGTTATCTCAGTTGATATGGTAGCATGTTATCCTGGGAGTTTTCTTGGATATGGAGAATATTCTAAATACTTTAATAGATTTGTACATCCATCACATGAGATGACCAGAGTTGCGATAAATGGACCCTTACCAGATTTTGACTTAACCGGATTTGCCTATATAGAATCATTCGAGTTCACAGAAGATCTCCATCCGATTACTTATGTTTGTTTTGGAAGACATTTTTCAGAAAAATGTTGGGTTCCAATAGTACTATTGCGATATATGCTTGATGCTGGAATTTTAATATCGTTGAGAGTAAATGAAGCAATTATATCGTATAGCCCACAGAAGCAAGTTTGGTTACCAGAACCGGATAGATTTAATGTCGATGATGCCAGGAAAGAATTTCCTGATCTTGACGAAGATGACAACATGATGAAAAACTTGCAAAAGATCTTGGTAGAAAGATAATCGGTAAGTTTACTCAAGGTAGTTCATACGATTATAAACGACACTGTACAAGATTGATTATGGACGATGATGAACTAGATTTTATAATCGCTGATACAACGAAAAAACACATTTATAAGCCGATGTAATGCTTATTTATCAGATGGAACCAAACTAGGTACGATTGTGAGCTATATTGATGGCGACTCACCGCAGTTTACTCATTTAAGATCTTCGATGCTAGCCTATGTTTCGATAAATCTATTGTCGATGATAAATAGATTTCCTCGTCACGCTGTCAGGGTTGCTACGGATTCATTTTATATGCATAAAAAATATAAGGATTTATTAAAACCGCTACTCGGTAATGGTGAATGGGGAACATGGAGGATAAAGCAAGAAAATATACTTAGTTATTCTGAATCTGCCAACGTTGAAATTAAGGAAATATATTACAAAAATAATAATCAAGTATCAAAATCATCTGCACCATCTGTATACTATCCTGTGGCTAGACATAAGACTGTTTATCTTAATGGATGCGGTGGTTCAGACAAAACAACTCGTGCGATTAAATTATTTATGAATAATAATTCAGATATAATTGTTTTGACACCTACACATAAATTAGCCAGGGAAATAAAAGAACGAGGAGTAAAATCATGTACATATCATAGTTTCTTTAGATGGTGCGGAGACACGTGGACTCCTGAACGAATGGGTGAGAAATATATACCTAAGTATATTATATGGGACGAGGTAGACACAGTACCGTTAGAAATACTAACAACATTTATTGATTGGTTATTGACAAAGAATACTGCTGTGATAATGTGTGGCGATCATGATCAACCACCACCCTTTGTTGGACAGTCTCCACATGAATGGCTGAAGAATAACGTAGATTATTATGAAGAAATAAATGATGACTATAGAGCTATTGATGAACCGCTGAAAGAACTTAAAATATTAATCAGACTACAGCCAGATAAAATACAATGTGAGATAATGCGTAAAGTAATTCCAGAGACTAATATGAATGATTTTCTGAGTTTATGGAAACCTGCTGATTTGATAGTTGCAAGTAGAAAGATAGTTCTTGATGAACTACAGGAGAAATTATTTCTGTTACATAAAGAAAAGTTTTCAGATCTACCTGTACCTTTGTGTTATCGCCCAGCAGATACTCGGCGACAGAATATTGAAGTTGAAATTCCTGGTGGTGGAATACAAAATCTTGTACTGAATGATATTGTTTTGGTTGCTGTTGATGTTGTTGAGAGTGCATTGAGCATGGATAAATCTCCATGGACGTTAGGATACGCTATAACGATCCATTCTTCACAAGGATTAACTATCTCTGATACAAATATCTGGATTGTAGATGATCGGATCGAATGGTCGAATTTAGTCTATCTCGCAGTATCTCGAGTCAGAAGAATATCTCAACTGCATAGGGTTATTATAAATTTACAGAAAATAATGATCAAACTGTTAATAATGACATAATAAGAAACAATGTGACAAAAAAAATAATCGTGATTTTGATATCGATACTGAATTTATTATAACGCTAAAACAACGACAGAATAATCATTGTGCAAGCTGTAACTGTAATATGTTATGGCAATATTCGAATAATAATCCAAGACAATTTACCGTAGACAGAATTAATAGTGATCTTGGTCATATACGTGATAATGTGATGCTAACCTGTCTTGAATGCAATCGACGTAGAGGTTCTGGTTATGTAATTGTATGTGGTGGTAATTGTGTGTCTTTAGGAATTACTTGTAATTGTTCACGCACAAATCCACGTTGAGGGGCTGTCGAATCTAGTCTGTGGATTGGAGGTCTACCAGTGGATCTAACCACGCTAGAAATTGTATGTGTAGTCACGCTCCAGATAGGATCAGTTGCCCTTTTTTTACCACCTTCAAGTTCACCAGGTTCATATAAATATCTTACAGTTACATTACCTAATACTGGTTGAGAGAAAGATTCACGGCGTTGTATTTGTATATATTTTTTGTAATCGCATTAGAAGGTTTCATGGAAGTTGAACGAGTAATTTCATTATTTAACGCAGCTATCACACTTGGTAACCTTGCAACCCATTCACGAGATCGCTCACCGGACTTAAAGTTAGTAGATATTTCCTTTGCGTATTGATATCCAAATAACCGCTCAGCAAGTGTTCGATTAAATCGTTCAACGATTGCCTGATCACGATGAATTTCAGTATGTCCTCGTCTGATTTTAACGTTATGTCGCTTCATCAACGATAATACTACACCAAGAAATTCTTTACCAGGATCAACCTGTAATAGCTGTGGCCATCGTAGATCACCACGTTGATAAATTCGCTCAAACGCAGATGCAACTTCAGATGCTGTCTTTGTTGATAATGGTTCCGCTTCTTTATATCTACTTGCAACGTCAACGACAGTCAATGCCTATTTGTATGTGCGTGATTGACGTCTACGTGTTTTAATAGTATCATGAGGTAAAAACAAAATATCTGCTTGATGAACTTCATTGGGAGTACTGACATCAAAATGTGCGTATTGAATTTTTTTAGGTGGTGGTAGATAGATTTGCCATATTGCCTGTCGTGCTAACCACGCTGCAGCAACAACGCGTGAGACTTTTGCTGCTTCAGCAAGTTTAGTAATCGCTGCTTTGCCTCTCCAATATCCTCTCGGGGAATAATAAATGGATTCCATTATAATAATTATATAATTAATTACCAGCCCCTAACATTATTTTACCTTTCATGGCAGTTTTTACTAGAAAACTAACGAGTTTTTCTCTGAGAGATTTATTAGGTATAGAATTTAACGCATGAATCAATTTCACATCTGCGAGATGCCGTTGCTGCAAATCTTTACTTT